>CAUEHS010000127.1:0-25313 GCA_958510865.1 Myrrha octodecimguttata | reverse complement strand
ACCCTTACCCTTACCCTTACCCTTACCCTTACCCTTACCCTTGCTTTTACCCTTAAGCTTACCCTTACCCTTACCCTTACCCTTACCCTTACCCTTACCCTTACCCTTACCCTAACCCTTACCCTTGCTTTTACCCTTAAGCTTACCCTTACCCTTACCCTTACCCTTACCCTTACCCTTACCCTTACCCTTACCCTTACCTTTACCCTACCCTTACCCTTACCCTTACCCTTACCCTTACCCTTACCCTTACCCTTACCCTTACCCTTACCCTTGCTTTTACCCTTAAGCTTACCCTTACCCTTACCCTTACCCTTACCCTTACCCTTACCCTTACCCTTACCCTTGCTTTTACCCTTAAGCTTACCCTTACCCTTACCCTTACCCTTACCCTTACCCTTACCCTTACCCTTACCCTTGCTTTTACCCTTAGGCTTACCCTTACCTTTACCCTTACCCTTACCCTTACCCTTACCCTTACCCTTACCCTTACCCTTGCTTTTACCCTTAAGCTTACCCTTACCCTTACCCTTACCCTTACCCTTACCCTTACCCTTACCCTTACCCTTACCCTTACCCTTACCCTTGCTTTTACCCTTAAGCTTACCCTTACCCTTACCCTTACCCTTACCCTTACCCTAACCCTTACCCTTGCTTTTACCCTTAAGCTTACCCTTACCCTTACCCTTACCCTTACCCTTACCCTTACCCTTACCTTTACCCTTACCCTTACCCTTACCCTTACCCTTACCCTTACCCTTACCCTTACCCTTGCTTTTACCCTTAAGCTTACCCTTACCCTTACCCTTACCCTTACCCTTACCCTTACCCTTACCCTTACCCTTACCCTTACCCTTGCTTTTACCCTTAAGCTTACCCTTACCCTTACCCTTACCCTTACCCTTACCCTTACCATTACCCTTACCCTTGCTTTTACCCTTAGGCTTACCCTTACCTTTACCCTTACCCTTACCCTTACCCTTACCCTTACCCTTACCCTTACCCTTACCCTTGCTTTTACCCTTAAGCTTACCCTTACCCTTACCCTTTCCCTTACCCTTACCCTTACCCTTACCCTTGCTTTTACCCTTAAGCTTACCCTTACCCTTACCCTTACCCTTACCCTTACCCTTGCTTTTACCCTTAGGCTTACCCTTACCCTTACCCTTACCCTTACCCTTGCTTTTACCCTTAAGCTTACCCTTACCCTTACCCTTACTCTTACCCTTACCCTTACCCTTACCCTTACCCTTACCCTTACCCTTACCCTTACCCTTACCCTTACCCTTACCCTTACCCTTGCTTTTACCCTTAGGCTTACCCTTACCCTAACCCTTACCCTTACCCTTACCCTTACCCTTACCCTTGCTTTTACCCTTAAGCTTACCCTTACCCTTACCCTTACCCTTACATTTACCCTTACCCTTACCCTTGCTTTTACCCTTAAGCTTACCCTTACCCTTACCCTTACCCTTACCCTTACCCTTACCCTTACCCTTACCCTTACCCTTACCCTTGCTTTTACCCTTAAGCTTACCCTTACCCTTACCCTTACCCTCACCCTTACCCTTACCGTTACCCTTACCCTTACCCTTACCCTTACCCTTACCCTTACCCTTATCCTTGCTTTTACCCTTAGGCTTACCCTTACCTTTACCCTTACCCTTACCCTTACCCTTACCCTTACCCTTGCTTTTACCCTTAAGCTTACCCTTACCCTTACCCTTACCCTTACCCTTAAGCTTACCCTTACCCTTACCCTTACCCTTACCCTTACCCTTACCCTTCCCCTTACCCTTACCCTTACCCTTACCCTTACCCTTACCCTTACCCTTGCTTTTACCCTTAAGCTTACCCTTACCCTTACCCTTACCCTTACCCTTACCCTTGCTTTTACCCTTAAGCTTACCCTTACCCTTACCCTTACCCTTACCCTTAAGCTTTCCCTTACCCTTACCCTTACCCTTACCCTTACCCTTACCCTTACCCTTACCCTTACCCTTACCCTTACCCTTACCCTTACCCTTACCCTTACCCTTACCCTTACCCTTACCCTTACCCTTTCTTTTACCCTTAAGCTTACCCTTACCCTTACCCTTACCCTTACCCTTACCCTTACCCTTAAGCTTACCCTTACCCTTACCCTTACCCTTACCCTCACCCTTACCCTTACCCTTGCTTTTACCCTTAAGCTTACCCTTACCCTTACCCTTACCCTTACCCTTAAGCTTACCCTTACCCTTACCCTTACCCTTACCCTAACCCTCACCCTTGCTTTTACCCTTAAGCTTACCCTTACCCTTACCCTTACCCTTACCCTTAAGCTTACCCTTACCCTTACCCTTACCCTTACCCTTACCCTTACCCTTACCCTTACCCTTACCCTTACCCTTGCTTTTACCCTTAAGCTTACCCTTACCCTTACCCTTACCCTTACCCTTGCTTTTACCCTTAAGCTTACCCTTACCCTTACCCTTACCCTTACCCTTAAGCTTACCCTTACCCTTACCCTTACCCTTACCCTTACCCTTACCCTTACCCTTACCCTTACCCTTACCCTTACCCTTGCTTTTACCCTTAAGCTTACCCTTACCCTTACCCTTAACCTTACCCTTACCCTTACCCTTACCCTTACCCTTACCCTTGCTTTTACCCTTAGGCTTACCCTTACCTTTACCCTTACCCTTACCCTTACCCTTACCCTTACCCTTACCCTTACCCTTACCCTTACCTTTACCCTTACCCTTGCTTTTACCCTTAAGCTTACCCTTACCCTTACCCTTACCCTTGCCCTTACCCTTACTCTTGCTTTTACCCTTAAGCTTACCCTTACCCTTACCCTTACCCTTACCCTTACCCTTGCTTTTACCCTTAGGCTTACCCTTACCCTTTCCCTTACCCTTACCCTTGCTTTTACCCTTAAGCTTACCCTTACCCTTACCCTTACCCTTACCCTTACCCTTACCCTTACCCTTACCCTTACCCTTACCCTTACCCTTACCCTTACCCTTACCCTAACCCTTACCCTTACCCTTACCCTTACCCTTACCCTTACCCTTACCCTTGCTTTTACCCTTAGGCTTACCCTTACCTTTACCCTTACCCTTACCCTTACCCTTACCCTTACCCTTGCTTTTACCCTTAAGCTTACCCTTACCCTTACCCTTACCCTTACCCTTACCCTTACCCTTACCCTTACCCTTACCCTTGCTTTTACCCTTAAGCTTACCCTTACCCTTACCCTTACCCTTACCCTTACCCTTACCCTTACCCTTACCCTCACCCTTGCTTTTACTCTTAAGCTTACCCTTACCCTTACCCTTACCCTTACCCTTACCCTTACCCTTGCTTTTACCCTTAAGCTTACCCTTACCCTTACCCTTACCCTTACCCTTACCCTTGCTTTTACCCTTAGGCTTACCCTTACCCTTACCCTTACCCTTACCCTTGCTTTTACCCTTAAGCTTACCCTTACCCTTACCCTTACCCTTACTCTTACCCTTACCCTTACCCTTACCCTTACCAATGCTTTTACCCTTAGGCTTACCCTTACCCTTACCCTTACCCTTACCCTTGCTTTTACCCTTAAGCTTACCCTTACCCTTACCCTTACTCTTACCCTTACCCTTACCCTTACCCTTACCCTTACCCTTACCCTTACCCTTACCCTTACCCTTACCCTTACCCTTACCCTTACCCTTGCTTTTACCCTTAGGCTTACCCTTACCTTTACCCTTACCCTAACCCTTACCCTTACCCTTACCCTTACCCTTACCCTTGCTTTTACCCTTAAGCTTACCCTTACCCTTACCCTTACCCTTACATTTACCCTTACCCTTACCCTTGCTTTTACCCTTAAGCTTACCCTTACCCTTACCCTTACCCTTACCCTTACCCTTACCCTTACCCTTACCCTTACCCTTACCCTTACCCTTACCCTTACCCTTGCTTTTACCCTTAAGCTTACCCTTACCCTTACCCTTACCCTTACCCTTACCCTTACCCTTACCCTTACCCTTACCCTTACCCTTACCCTTACCCTTACCCTTATCCTTGCTTTTACCCTTAGGCTTACCCTTACCTTTACCCTTACCCTTACCCTTACCCTTACCCTTACCCTTGCTTTTACCCTTAAGCTTACCCTTACCCTTACCCTTACCCTTACCCTTAAGCTTACCCTTACCCTTACCCTTACCCTTACCCTTACCCTTACCCTTCCCCTTACCCTTACCCTTACCCTTACCCTTACCCTTACCCTTGCTTTTACCCTTAAGCTTACCCTTACCCTTACCCTTACCCTTACCCTTACCCTTACCCTTGCTTTTACCCTTAAGCTTACCCTTACCCTTACCCTTACCCTTACCCTTAAGCTTTCCCTTACCCTTACCCTTACCCTTACCCTTACCCTTACCCTTAAGCTTTCCCTTACCCTTACCCTTACACTTACCCTTACCCTTACCCTTACCCTTACCCTTACCCTTTCTTTTACCCTTAAGCTTACCCTTACCCTTACCCTTACCCTTACCCTTAAGCTTACCCTTACCCTTACCCTTACCCTTACCCTCACCCTTACCCTTACCCTTGCTTTTACCCTTAAGCTTACCCTTACCCTTACCCTTACCCTTACCCTTGCTTTTACCCTTAAGCTTACCCTTACCCTTACCCTTACCCTTACCCTTAAGCTTACCCTTACCCTTACCCTTACCCTTACCCTTACCCTTACCCTTACCCTTACCCTTAACCTTACCCTTACCCTTACCCTTACCCTTACCCTTGCTTTTACCCTTAAGCTTACCCTTACCCTTACCCTTAACCTTACCCTTACCCTTTCCCTTACCCTTACCCTTACCCTTACCCTTGCTTTTACCCTTAGGCTTACCCTTACCTTTACCCTTACCCTTACCCTTACCCTTACCCTTACCCTTACCCTTACCCTTACCCTTACCTTTACCCTTACCCTTGCTTTTACCCTTAAGCTTACCCTTACCCTTACCCTTACCCTTGCCCTTACCCTTACTCTTGCTTTTACCCTTAAGCTTACCCTTACCCTTACCCTTACCCTTACCCTTACCCTTGCTTTTACCCTTAGGCTTACCCTTACCCTTTCCCTTACCCTTATCCTTGCTTTTACCCTTAAGCTTACCCTTACCCTTACCCTTACCCTTACCCTTACCCTTACCCTTACCCTTACCCTTACCCTTACCCTTACCCTTACCCTTACCCTTACCCTTACCCTAACCCTTACCCTTACCCTTACCCTTACCCTTACCCTTACCCTTACCCTTGCTTTTACCCTTAGGCTTACCCTTACCTTTACCCTTACCCTTACCCTTACCCTTACCCGTACCCTTGCTTTTACCCTTAAGCTTACCCTTACCCTTACCCTTACCCTTACCCTTACCCTTACCCTTACCCTTACCCTTACCCTTGCTTTTACCCTTAAGCTTACCCTTACCCTTACCCTTACCCTTACCCTTACCCTTACCCTTACCCTTACCCTTACCCTCACCCTTGCTTTTACCCTTAAGCTTACCCTTACCCTTACCCTTACCCTTACCCTTACCCTTACCCTTACCCTTGCTTTTACCCTTAAGCTTACCCTTACCCTTACCCTTACCCTTACCCTTGCTTTTACCCTTAGGCTTACCCTTACCCTTACCCTTACCCTTACCCTTGCTTTTACCCTTAAGCTTACCCTTACCCTTACCCTTACCCTTACTCTTACCCTTACCCTTACCCTTACCCTTACCCTTACCCTTACCCTTGCTTTTAACCTTAAGCTAACCCTTACCCTTACCCTTACCCTTACCCTTACCCTTAACCTTACCCTTACCCTTGCTTTTACCCTTAAGCTCACCCTTACCCTTACCCTTACCCTTACCCTTACACTTACCCTTACCCTGACCCTTACCCTTGCTTTTACCCTTAAGCTTACCCTTACCCTTACCCTTACCCTTACCCTTAAGCTTACCCTTACCCTTACCCTTACCCTTACCCTTACCCTTACCCTTACCCTTACCCTTACCCCTGCTTTTACCCTTAAGCTTACCCTTACCCCTACCCTTACCCTTACCCTTACCCTTGCTTTTACCCTTAAGCTTACCCTTACCCTTACCCTTACCCTTACCCTTAAGCTTACCCTTACCCTTACCCTTACCCTTACCCTTACCCTTGCTTTTACCCTTAAGCTTACCCTTACCCTTACCCTTACCCTTACCCTTACCCTTACCCTTAAGCTTACCCTTACCCTTACCCTAACCCTTACCCTTAACCTTACCCTTACCCTTACCCTTACCCTTACCCTTACCCTTGCTTTTACCCTTAGGCTTACCCTTACCTTTACCCTTACCCTTACCCTTACCCTTACCCTTACCCTTACCCTTACCCTTACCCTTGCTTTTACCCTTAAGCTTACCCTTACCCTTACCCTTTCCCTTACCCTTACCCTTACCCTTACCCTTGCTTTTACCCTTAAGCTTACCCTTACCCTTACCCTTACCCTTACCCTTACCCTTGCTTTTACCCTTAGGCTTACCCTTACCCTTACCCTTACCCTTACCCTTGCTTTTACCCTTAAGCTTACCCTTACCCTTACCCTTACTCTTACCCTTACCCTTACCCTTACCTTTACCCTTACCCTTACCCTTACCCTTACCCTTGCTTTTACCCTTAGGCTTACCCTTACCTTTACCCTTACCCTAACCCTTACCCTTACCCTTACCCTTACCCTTACCCTTACCCTTACCCTTGCTTTTACCCTTAGGCTTACCCTTACCTTTACCCTTACCCTAACCCTTACCCTTACCCTTACCCTTATCCTTACCCTTGCTTTTACCCTTAAGCTTACCCTTACCCTTACCCTTACCCTTACCCTTACCCTTACCCTTACCCTTGCTTTTACCCTTAAGCTTACCCTTACCCTTACCCTTACCCTTACCCTTACCCTTACCCTTACCCTTACCCTTACCCTTACCCTTACCCTTACCCTTACCCTTACCCTTACCCTAACCCTTACCCTTGCTTTTACCCTTAAGCTTACCCTTACCCTTACCCTTACCCTTACCCTTACCCTTACCCTTACCCTTACCTTTACCCTTACCCTTACCCTTACCCTTACCCTTACCCTTACCCTTACCCTTACCCTTACCCTTACCCTTGCTTTTACCCTTAAGCTTACCCTTACTCTTACCCTTACCCTTACCCTTACCCTTACCCTTACCCTTACCCTTACCCTTACCCTTACCCTTACCCTTACCCTTGCTTTTACCCTTAAGCTTACCCTTACCCTTACCCTTACCCTTACCCTTACCCTTACCCTTACCCTTACCCTTACCCTTACCCTTGCTTTTACCCTTAGGCTTACCCTCACCTTTACCCTTACCCTTACCCTTACCCTTACCCTTACCCTTACCCTTACCCTTACCCTTACCCTTGCTTTTACCCTTAAGCTTACCCTTACCCATACCCTTTCCCTTACCCTTACCCTTACCCTTACCCTTGCTTTTACCCTTAAGCTTACCCTTACCCTTACCCTTACCCTTACCCTTACCCTTGCTTTTACCCTTAGGCTTACCCTTACCCTTACCCTTACCCTTACCCTTGCTTTTACCCTTAAGCTTACCCTTACTCTTACCCTTACCCTTACCCTTACCCTTACCCTTACCCTTACCCTTACCCTTACCCTTACCCTTACCCTTACCCTTGCTTTTACCCTTAAGCTTACCCTTACCCTTACCCTTTCCCTTACCCTTACCCTTACCCTTACCCTTGCTTTTACCCTTAAGCTTACCCTTACCCTTACCCTTACCCTTACCCTTACCCTTGCTTTTACCCTTAGGCTTACCCTTACCCTTACCCTTACCCTTACCCTTGCTTTTACCCTTAAGCTTACCCTTACCCTTACCCTTACTCTTACCCTTACCCTTACCCTTACCTTCACCCTTACCCTTACCCTTACCCTTACCCTTGCTTTTACCCTTAGGCTTACCCTTACCTTTACCCTTACCCTAAAACTTACCCTTACCCTTACCCTTACCCTTACCCTTACCCTTACCCTTGCTTTTACCCTTAGGCTTACCCTTACCTTTACCCTTACCCTAACCCTTACCCTTACCCTTACCCTTATCCTTACCCTTGCTTTTACCCTTAAGCTTACCCTTACCCTTACCCTTACCCTTACCCTTACCCTTACCCTTACCCTTGCTTTTACCCTTAAGCTTACCCTTACCCTTACCCTTACCCTTACCCTTACCCTTACCCTTACCCTTACCCTTACCCTTACCCTTACCCTTACCCTTACCCTAACCCTTACCCTTGCTTTTACCCTTAAGCTTACCCTTACCCTTACCCTTACCCTTACCCTTACCCTTACCCTTACCCTTACCTTTACCCTTACCCTTACCCTTACCCTTACCCTTACCCTTACCCTTACCCTTACCCTTACCCTTACCCTTACCCTTGCTTTTACCCTTAAGCTTACCCTTACTCTTACCCTTACCCTTACCCTTACCCTTACCCTTACCCTTACCCTTACCCTTACCCTTACCCTTACCCTTGCTTTTACCCTTAAGCTTACCCTTACCCTTACCCTTACCCTTACCCTTACCCTTACCCTTACCCTTACCCTTGCTTTTACCCTTAGGCTTACCCTTACCTTTACCCTTACCCTTACCCTTACCCTTACCCTTACCCTTACCCTTACACTTACCCTTACCCTTGCTTTTACCCTTAAGCTTACCCTTACCCATACCCTTTCCCTTACCCTTACCCTTACCCTTACCCTTGCTTTTACCCTTAAGCTTACCCTTACCCTTACCCTTACCCTTACCCTTACCCTTGCTTTTACCCTTAGGCTTACCCTTACCCTTACCCTTACCCTTACCCTTGCTTTTACCCTTAAGCTTACCCTTACTCTTACCCTTACCCTTACCCTTACCCTTACCCTTACCCTTACCCTTACCCTTACCCTTACCCTTACCCTTACCCTTACCCTTGCTTTTACCCTTAGGCTTACCCTTACCTTTACCCTTACCCTAACCCTTACCCTTACCCTTACCCTTACCCTTACCCTTACCCTTGCTTTTACCCTTAAGCTTACCCTTACCCTTACCCTTACCCTTACATTTACTCTTACCCTTACCCTTGCTTTTACCCTTAAGCTTACCCTTACCCTTACCCTTACCCTTACCCTTACCCTTACCCTTACCCTTACCCTTACCCTTACCCTTACCCTTACCCTTGCTTTTACCCTTAAGCTTACCCTTACCCTTACCCTTACCCTTACCCTTACCCTTACCCTTACCCTTACCCTTATCCTTGCTTTTACCCTTAGGCTTACCCTTACCTTTACCCTTACCCTTACCCTTACCCTTACCCTTGCTTTTACCCTTAAGCTTACCCTTACCCTTACCCTTACCCTTACCCTTAAGCTTACCCTTACCCTTACCCTTACCCTTACCCTTACCCTTCCCCTTACCCTTACCCTTACCCTTACCCTTACCCTTGCTTTTACCCTTAAGCTTACCCTTACCCTTACCCTAACCCTTACCCTTACCCTTGCTTTTACCCTTAAGCTTACCCCTACCCTTACCCTTACCCTTACCCTTAAGCTTTCCCTTACCCTTACCCTTACCCTTACCCTTACCCTTACCCTTACCCTTACCCTTACCATTACCCTTACCCTTACCCTTACCCTTACCCTTACCCTTACCCTTTCTTTTACCCTTAAGCTTACCCTTACCCTTACCCTTACCCTTACCCTTAAGCTTACCCTTACCCTTACCCTTACCCTTACCCTCACCCTTACCCTTACCCTTGCTTTTACCCTTAAGCTTACCCTTACCCTTACCCTTACCCTTACCCTTAAGCTTACCCTTATCCTTACCCTTACCCTTACCCTTACCCTCACCCTTGCTTTTACCCTTAAGCTTACCCTTACCCTTACCCTTACCCTTACCCTTAAGCTTACCCTTACCCTTACCCTTACCCTTACCCTTACCCTTACCTATACCCTTACCCTTGCTTTTACCCTTAAGCTTACCCTTACCCTTACCCTTACCCTTACCCTTGCTTTTACCCTTAAGCTTACCCTTACCCTTACCCTTACCCTTACCCTTAAGCTTACCCTTACCCTTACCCTTACCCTTACCCTTACCCTTACCCTTACCCTTACCCTTACCCTTACCCTTGCTTTTACCCTTAAGCTTACCCTTACCCTTACCCTTAACCTTACCCTTACCCTTACCCTTACCCTTACCCTTACCCTTGCTTTTACCCTTAGGCTTACCCTTACCTTTACCCTTACCCTTACCCTTACCCTTACCCTTACCCTTACCCTTACCCTTACCCTTACCTTTACCCTTACCCTTGCTTTTACCCTTAAGCTTACCCTTACCCTTACCCTTACCCTTGCCCTTACCCTTACTCTTGCTTTTACCCTTAAGCTTACCCTTACCCTTACCCTTACCCTTACCCTTACCCTTGCTTTTACCCTTAGGCTTACCCTTACCCTTTCCCTTACCCTTACCCTTGCTTTTACCCTTAAGCTTACCCTTACCCTTACCCTAACCCTTACCCTTACCCTTACCCTTACCCTTACCCTTACCCTTACCCTTACCCTTACCCTTACCCTTACCCTAACCCTTACCCTTACCCTTACCCTTACCCTTACTCTTACCCTTACCCTTGCTTTTACCCTTAGGCTTACCCTTACCTTTACCCTTACCCTTACCCTTACCCTTACCCTTACCCTTGCTTTTACCCTTAAGCTTACCCTTACCCTTACCCTTACCCTTACCCTTACCCTTACCCTTACCCTTACCCTTGCTTTTACCCTTAAGCTTACCCTTACCCTTACCCTTACCCTTACCCTTACCCTTACCCTTACCCTTACCCTTACCCTCACCCTTGCTTTTACCCTTAAGCTTACCCTTACCCTTACCCTTACCCTTACCCTTACCCTTACCCTTGCTTTTACCCTTAAGCTTACCCTTACTCTTACCCTTACCCTTACCCTTACCCTTGCTTTTACCCTTAGGCTTACCCTTACCCTTACCCTTACCCTTACCCTTGCTTTTACCCTTAAGCTTACCCTTACCCTTACCCTTACCCTTACTCTTACCCTTACCCTTACCCTTACCCTTACCAATGCTTTTACCCTTAGGCTTACCCTTACCTTTACCCTTACCCTTACCCTTACCCTTACCCTTACCCTTACCCTTACCCTTACCCTTACCCTTACCCTTACCCTTGCTTTTAACCTTAAGCTAACCCTTACCCTAACCCTTACCCTTACCCTTACCCTTAACCTTACCCTTACCCTTGCTTTTACCCTTAAGCTCACCCTTACCCTTACCCTTACCCTTACCCTTACACTTACCCTTACCCTGACCCTTACCTTTGCTTTTACCCTTAAGCTTACCCTTACCCTTACCCTTACCCTTACCCTTAAGCTTACCCTTACCCTTACCCTTACCCTTACCCTTACCCTTACCCTTACCCTTGCTTTTACCCTTAAGCTTACCCTTACCCCTACCCTTACCCTTACCCTTACCCTTGCTTTTACCCTTAAGCTTACCCTTACCCTTACCCTTACCCTTACCCTTAAGCTTACCCTTACCCTTACCCTTACCCTTACCCTTACCCTTGCTTTTACCCTTAAGCTTACCCTTACCCTTACCCTTACCCTTACCCTTAAGCTTACCCTTACCCTTACCCTAACCCTTACCCTTAACCTTACCCTTACCCTTACCCTTACCCTTACCCTTGCTTTTACCCTTAGGCTTACCCTTACCTTTACCCTTACCATTACCCTTACCCTTACCCTTACCCTTACCCTTACCCTTACCCTTACCTTTGCTTTTACCCTTAAGCTTACCCTTACCCTTACCCTTACCCTTACCCTTACCCTTACCCTTACCCTTACCCTTACCCTTACCCTTACCCTTACCCTTGCTTTTACCCTTAAGCTTACCCTTACCCTTACCCTTACCCTTACCCTTACCCTTACCCTTACCCTTACCCTTGCTTTTACCCTTAAGCTTACCCTTACCCTTACCCTTACCCTTGCTAATACCCTTAGGCTTAACCTTACCCTTACCCTTACCCTTACCCTTGCTTTTACCCTTAAGCTTACCCTTACCCTTACCCTTACCCTTACCCTTACCCTTACCCTTACCCTTACCCTTACCCTTACCCTTACCCTTACCCTTACCCTTACCCTTGCTTTTACCCTTAGGCTTAACCTTACCTTTACCCTTACCCTTACCCTTACCCTTACCCTTACCCTTACCCTTACCCTTACCCTTACCCTTACCCTTACCCTTGCTTTTACCCTTAAGCTTACCCTTACCCTTACCCTTACCCTTATCCTTACCCTTACCCTTACCCTTGCTTTTACCCTTAAGCTTACCCTTACCCTTACCCTTACCCTTACCCTCACCCTTACCCTTACCCTTACCCTTGCTTATACCCTTAAGCTTACCCTTACCCTTACCCTTACCCTTACCCTTACCCTTACCCTTACCCTTACCCTTACCCTTACCCTTACCCTTACCCTTACCCTTACCCTTGCTTTTACCCTTAGGCTTACCCTTACCTTTACCCTTACCCTTACCCTTACCCTTACCCTTAACCTTACCCTTACCCTTGCTTTTACCCTTAAGCTTACCCTTACCCTTACCCTTACCCTTACCCTTACCCTAACCCTTACCCTTGCTTTTACCCTTAAGCTTACCCTTACCCTTACCCTTACCCTTACCCTTACCCTTACCCTTACCCTTACCCTTACCCTTACCCTTACCCTTACCCTTACCCTTGCTTTTACCCTTAAGCTTACCCTAACCCTTACCCTTACCCTTACCCTTACCCTTACCCTTACCCTTACCCTTATCCTTACCCTTGCTTTTACCCTAAAGCTTACCCTTACCCTTACCCTTACCCTTACCCTTACCCTTACCCTTACCCTTACCTTTGCTTTTACTCTTAGGCTTACCCTTACCTTTACCCTTACCCTTACCCTTACCCTTACCCTCACCCTTACCCTTACCCTTGCTTTTACCCTTAAGCTTACCCTTACCCTTACCCTTACCCTTACCCTTACCCTTACCCTTGCTTTTACCCTTAAGCTTACCCTTATCCTTACCCTTAACCTTAACCTTACCCTTGCTTTTACACTTAGGCTTACCCTTACCCTTACCCTTACCCTTACCCTTGCTTTTACCCTTAAGCTTACCCTTACCCTTACCCTTACTCTTACCCTTACCCTTACCCTTACCCTTACCCTTACCCTTACCCTTACCCTTACCCTTACCCTTACCCTTACCCTTACCCTTACCCTTGCTTTTACCCTTAGGCTTACCCTTACCTTTACCCTTACCCTAACCCTTACCCTTACCCTTACCCTTACCCTTACCCTTGCTTTTACCATTAAGCTTACCCTTACCCTTACCCTTACCCTTACCCTTACCCTTACCCTTACCCTTACCCTTACCCTTACCCTTACCCTTACCCTTGCTTTTACCCTTAAGCTCACCCTTACCCTTACCCTTACCCTTACCCTTACCCTTACCCTTACCCTTACCCTTACCCTAACCCTTACCCTTGCTTTTACCCTTAAGCTTACCCTCACCCTTACCCTTACCCTTACCCTTACCCTTACCCTTACCCTTACCCTTACCCTTACCCTTACCCTTGCTTTTACCCTTAGGCTTACCCTTAACTTTACCCTTACCCTTACCCTTACCCTTACCCTTACCCTTGCTTTTACCCTTAAGCTTACCCTTACCCTTACCCTTACCCTTACATTTACCCTTACCCTTACCCTTGCTTTTACCCTTAAGCTTACCCTTACCCTTACCCTTACCCTTACCCTTACCCTTACCCTTACCCTTACCTTTACCCTTACCCTTACCCATACCCTTGCTTTTACCCTTAAGCTTACCCTTACCCTTACCCTTACCCTTACCCTTACCCTTACCCTTACCCTTACCCTTACCCTTACCCTTACCCTTACCCTTACCCTTATCCTTGCTTTTACCCTTAGGCTTACCCTTACCTTTACCCTTACCCTTACCCTTACCCTTACCCTTACCCTTGCTTTTACCCTTAAGCTTACCCTTACCCTTACCCTTACCCTTACCCTTAAGCTTACCCTTACCCTTACCCTTACCCTTACCCTTACCCTTACCCTTCCCCTTACCCTTACCCTTACCCTTACCCTTACCCTTACCCTTGCTTTTACCCTTAAGCTTACCCTTACCCTTACCCTTACCCTTACCCTTACCCTTGCTTTTACCCTTAAGCTTACCCTTACCCTTACCCTTACCCTTACCCTTAAGCTTTCCCTTACCCTTACCCTTACCCTTACCCTTACCCTTACCCTTACCCTTACCCTTACCCTTACCCTTACCCTTACCCTTACCCTTACCCTTACCCTTTCTTTTACCCTTAAGCTTACCCTTACCCTTACCCTTACCCTTACCCTTACCCTTAAGCTTACCCTTACCCTTACCCTTACCCTTACCCTCACCCTTACCCTTACCCTTGCTTTTACCCTTAAGCTTACCCTTACCCTTACCCTTACCCTTACCCTTAAGCTTACCCTTACCCTTACCCTTACCCTTACCCTCACCCTTACCCTTGCTTTTACCCTTAAGCTTACCCTTACCCTTACCCTTACCCTTACCCTTAAGCTTACCCTTACCCTTACCCTTACCCTTACCCTTACCCTTACCCTTACCCTTACCCTTGCTTTTACCCTTAAGCTTACCCTTACCCTTACCCTTACCCTTACCCTTGCTTTTACCCTTAAGCTTACCCTTACCCTTACCCTTACCCTTACCCTTAAGCTTACCCTTACCCTTACCCTTACCCTTACCCTTACCCTTACCCTTACCCTTACCCTTACCCTTACCCTTACCCTTACCCTTACCCTTACCCTTACCCTTGCTTTTACCCTTAAGCTTACCCTTACCCTTACCCTTAACCTTACCCTTACCCTTACCCTTACCCTTACCCTTACCCTTGCTTTTACCCTTAGGCTTACCCTTACCTTTACCCTTACCCTTACCTTTACCCTTACCCTTACCCTTACCCTTACCCTTACCCTTACCCTTACCCTTACCCTTACCCTTACCTTTACCCTTACCCTTGCTTTTACCCTTAAGCTTACCCTTACCCTTACCCTTACCCTTGCCCTTACCCTTACTCTTGCTTTTACCCTTAAGCTTACCCTTACCCTTACCCTTACCCTTACCCTTACCCTTGCTTTTACCCTTAGGCTTACCCTTACCCTTTCCCTTACCCTTACCCTTGCTTTTACCCTTAAGCTTACCCTTACCCTTACCCTTACCCTTACCCTTACCCTTACCCTTACCCTTACCCTTACCCTTACCCTTACCCTTACCCTTACCCTAACCCTTACCCTTACCCTTACCCTTACCCTTACCCTTACCCTTACCCTTGCTTTTACCCTTAGGCTTACCCTTACCTTTACCCTTACCCTTACCCTTACCCTTACCCTTACCCTTGCTTTTACCCTTAAGCTTACCCTTACCCTTACCCTTACCCTTACCCTTACCCTTACCCTTACCCTTACCCTTACCCTTGCTTTTACCCTTAAGCTTACCCTTAACCTTACCCTTACCCTTACCCTTACCCTTACCCTTACCCTTACCCTTACCCTTACCCTCACCCTTGCTTTTACCCTTAAGCTTACCCTTACCCTTACCCTTACCCTTACCCTTACCCTTACCCTTGCTTTTACCCTTAAGTTTACCCTTACCCTTACCCTTACCCTTACCCTTACCCTTGCTTTTACCCTTAGGCTTACCCTTACCCTTACCCTTACCCTTACCCTTGCTTTTACCCTTAAGCTTACCCTTACCCTTACCCTTACTCTTACCCTTACCCTTACCCTTACCATTACCAATGCTTTTACCCTTAGGCTTACCCTTACCCTTACCCTTACCCTTACCCTTGCTTTTACCCTTAAGCTTACCCTTACCCTTACCCTTACTCTTACCCTTACCCTTACCCTTACCCTTACCCTTACCCTTACCCTTACCCTTACCCTTACCCTTACCCTTACCCTTACCCTTGCTTTTACCCTTAGGCTTACCCTTACCTTTACCCTTACCCTAACCCTTACCCTTACCCTTACCCTCACCCTTACCCTTGCTTTTACCCTTAAGCTTACCCTTACCCTTACCCTTACCCTTACATTTACCCTTACCCTTACCCTTGCTTTTACCCTTAAGCTTACCCTTACCCTTACCCTTACCCTTACCCTTACCCTTACCCTTACCCTTACCCTTACCCTTACCCTTACCCTTACCCTTACCCTTACCCTTGCTTTTACCCTTAAGCTTACCCTTACCCTTACCCTTACCCTTACCCTTACCCTTACCCTTACCCTTACCCTTACCCTTACCCTTACCCTTACCCTTATCCTTGCTTTTACCCTTAGGCTTACCCTTACCTTTACCCTTACCCTTACCCTTACCCTTACCCTTACCCTTGCTTTTACCCTTAAGCTTACACTTACCCTTACCCTTACCCTTACCCTTAAGCTTACCCTTACCCTTACCCTTACCCTTACCCTTACCCTTACCCTTCCCCTTACCCTTACCCTTACCCTTACCCTTACCCTTACCCTTGCTTTTACCCTTAAGCTTACCCTTACCCTTACCCTTACCCTTACCCTTACCCTTACCCTTACCCTTACCCTTGCTTTTACCCTTAAGCTTACCCTTACCCTTACCCTTACCCTTACCCTTAAGCTTTCCCTTACCCTTACCCTTACCCTTACCCTTACCCTTACCCTTACCCTTACCCTTACCCTTACCCTTACCCTTACCCTTACCCTTACCCTTACCCTTACCCTTACCCTTACCCTTTCTTTTACCCTTAAGCTTACCCTTACCCTTACCCTTACCCTTACCCTTAAGCTTACCCTTACCCTTACCCTTACCCTTACCCTCACCCTTACCCTTACCCTTGCTTTTACCCTTAAGCTTACCCTTACCCTTACCCTTACCCTTACCCTTAAGCTTACCCTTACCCTTACCCTTACCCTTACCCTTACCCTCACCCTTGCTTTTACCCTTAAGCTTACCCTTACCCTTACCCTTACCCTTACCCTTAAGCTTACCCTTACCCTTACCCTTACCCTTACCCTTACCCTTACCCTTACCCTTACCCTTACCCTTACCCTTACCCTTACCCTTGCTTTTACCCTTAAGCTTACCCTTACCCTTACCCTTACCCTTACCCTTGCTTTTACCCTTAAGCTTACCCTTACCCTTACCCTTACCCTTACCCTTAAGCTTACCCTTACCCTTACCCTTACCCTTACCCTTACCCTTACCCTTACCCTTACCCTTACCCTTACCCTTACCCTTGCTTTTACCCTTAAGCTTACCCTTACCCTTACCCTTAACCTTACCCTTACCCTTACCCTTACCCTTACCCTTACCCTTACCCTTGCTTTTAACCTTAGGCTTACCCTTACCTTTACCCTTACCCTTACCCTTACCCTTACCCTTACCCTTACCCTTACCCTTACCCTTACCCTTACCTTTACCCTTACCCTTGCTTTTACCCTTAAGCTTACCCTTACCCTTACCCTTACCCTTGCCCTTACCCTTACTCTTGCTTTTACCCTTAAGCTTACCCTTACCCTTACCCTTACCCTTACCCTTACCCTTGCTTTTACCCTTAGGCTTACCCTTACCCTTTCCCTTACCCTTACCCTTGCTTTTACCCTTAAGCTTACCCTTACCCTTACCCTTACCCTTACCCTTACCCTTACCCTTACCCTTACCCTTACCCTTACCCTTACCCTTACCCTTACCCTTACCCTAACCCTTACCCTTACCCTTACCCTTACCCTTACCCTTACCCTTACCCTTGCTTTTACCCTTAGGCTTACCCTTACCTTTACCCTTACCCTTACCCTTACCCTTACCCTTACCCTTGCTTTTACCCTTAAGCTTACCCTTACCCTTACCCTTACCCTTACCCTTACCCTTACCCTTGCTTTTACCCTTAAGCTTACCCTTACCCTTACCCTTACCCTTACCCTTACCCTTACCCTTACCCTTACCCTTACCCTCACCCTTGCTTTTACCCTTAAGCTTACCCTTACCCTTACCCTTACCCTTACCCTTACCCTTACCCTTGCTTTTACCCTTAAGCTTACCCTTACCCTTACCCTTACCCTTACCCTTACCCTTGCTTTTACCCTTAGGCTTACCCTTACCCTTACCCTTACCCTTACCCTTGCTTTTACCCTTAAGCTTACCCTTACCCTTACCCTTACCCTTTCTCTTACCCTTACCCTTACCCTTACCCTTACCAATGCTTTTACCCTTAGGCTTACCCTTACCTTTACCCTTACCCTTACCCTTACCCTTACCCTTACCCTTACCCTTACCCTTACCCTTACCCTTGCATTTAACCTTAAGCTAACCCTTACCCTTACCCTTACCCTTACCCTTACCCTTAACCTTACCCTTACCCTTGCTTTTACCCTTAAGCTCACCCTTACACTTACCCTTACCCTTACCCTTACCCTTACACTTACCCTTACCCTGACCCTTACCCTTGCTTTTACCCTTAAGCTTACCCTTACCCTTACCCTTACCCTTACCCTTAAGCTTACCCTTACCCTTACCCTTACCCTTACCCTTACCCTTACCCTTACCCTTACCCTTGCTTTTACCCTTAAGCTTACCCTTACCCCTACCCTTACCCTTACCCTTACCCTTGCTTTTACCCTTAAGCTTACCCTTACCCTTACCCTTACCCTTACCCTTAAGCTTACCCTTACGCTTACCCTTACCCTTACCCTTACCCTTGCTTTTACCCTTAAGCTTACCCTTACCCTTACCCTTACCCTTACCCTTACCCTTAAGCTTACCCTTACCCTTACCCTAACCCTTACCCTTAACCTTACCCTTACCCTTACCCTTACCCTTACCCTTGCTTTTACCCTTAGGCTTACCCTTACCTTTACCCTTACCCTTACCCTTACCCTTACCCTTACCCTTACCCTTACCCTTACCCTTGCTTTTACCCTTAAGCTTACCCTTACCCTTACCCTTTCCCTTACCCTTACCCTTACCCTTACCCTTGCTTTTACCCTTAAGCTTACCCTTACCCTTACCCTTACCCTTACCCTTACCCTTGCTTTTACCCTTAGGCTTACCCTTACCCTTACCCTTACCCTTACCCTTGCTTTTACCCTTAAGCTTACCCTTACCCTTACCCTTACTCTTACCCTTACCCTTACCCTTACCTTTACCCTTACCCTTACCCTTACCCTTACCCTTGCTTTTACCCTTAGGCTTACCCTTACCTTTACCCTTACCCTAACCCTTACCCTTACCCTTACCCTTACCCTTACCCTTACCCTTACCCTTGCTTTTACCCTTAGGCTTACCCTTACCTTTACCCTTACCCTAACCCTTACCCTTACCCTTACCCTTATCCTTACCCTTGCTTTTACCCTTAAGCTTACCCTTACCCTTACCCTTACCCTTACCCTTACCCTTACCCTTACCCTTGCTTTTACCCTTAAGCTTACCCTTACCCTTACCCTTACCCTTACCCTTACCCTTACCCTTACCCTTACCCTTACCCTTACCCTTACCCTTACCCTTACCCTTACCCTTGCTTTTACCCTTAAGCTTACCCTTACCCTTACCCTTACCCTTACCCTTACCCTTACCCTAACCCTTACCCTTGCTTTTACCCTTAAGCTTACCCTTACCCTTACCCTTACCCTTACCCTTACCCTTACCTTTACCCTTACCCTTACCCTTACCCTTACCCTTACCCTTACCCTTACCCTTACCCTTACCCTTACCCTTACCCTTACCCTTGCTTTTACCCTTAAGCTTACCCTTACCCTTACCCTTACCCTTACCCTTACCCTTACCCTTACCCTTACCCTTACCCTTACCCTTGCTTTTACCCTTAAGCTTACCCTTACCCTTACCCTTACCCTTACCCTTAAGCTTACCCTTACCCTTACCCTTACCCTTACCCTTACCCTTACCCTTACCCTTACCCTTACCCTTACCCTTACCCTTACCCTTACCCTTGCTTTTACCCTTAAGCTTACCCTTACCCTTACCCTTAACCTTACCCTTACCCTTACCCTTACCCTTACCCTTACCCTTACCCTTGCTTTTACCCTTAGGCTTACCCTTACCTTTACCCTTACCCTTACCCTTACCCTTACCCTTACCCTTACCCTTACCCTTACCCTTACCTTTACCCTTACCCTTGCTTTTACCCTTAAGCTTACCCTTACCCTTACCCTTACCCTTGCCCTTACCCTTACTCTTGCTTTTACCCTTAAGCTTACCCTTACCCTTACCCTTACCCTTACCCTTACCCTTGCTTTTACCCTTAGGCTTACCCTTACCCTTTCCCTTACCCTTACCCTTGCTTTTACCCTTAAGCTTACCCTTACCCTTACCCTTACCCTTACCCTTACCCTTACCCTTACCCTTACCCTTACCCTTACCCTTACCCTTACCCTTACCCTTACCCTAACCCTTACCCTTACCCTTACCCTTACCCTTACCCTTACCCTTACCCTTGCTTTTACCCTTAGGCTTACCCTTACCTTTACCCTTACCCTTACCCTTACCCTTACCCTTACCCTTGCTTTTACCCTTAAGCTTACCCTTACCCTTACCCTTACCCTTACCCTTACCCTTACCCTTACCCTTACCCTTACCCTTACCCTTACCCTTGCTTTTACCCTTAAGCTTACCCTTACCTCTACCCTTACCCTTACCCTTACCCTTACCCTTACCCTTACCCTCACCCTTGCTTTTACCCTTAAGCTTACCCTTACCCTTACCCTTACCCTTACCCTTACCCTTACCCTTGCTTTTACCCTTAAGCTTACCCTTACCCTTACCCTTACCCTTACCCTTACCCTTGCTTTTACCCTTAGGCTTACCCTTACCCTTACCCTTACCCTTACCCTTGCTTTTACCCTTAAGCTTACCCTTACCCTCACCCTTACCCTTTCTCTTACCCTTACCCTTACCCTTACCCTTACCAATGCTTTTACCCTTAGGCTTACCCTTACCTTTACCCTTACCCTTACCCTTACCCTTACCCTTACCCTTACCCTTACCCTTACCCTTACCCTTGCTTTTAACCTTAAGCTAACCCTTACCCTTACCCTTACCCTTACCCTTACCCTTAACCTTACCCTTACCCTTGCTTTTACCCTTAAGCTCACCCTTACCCTTACCCTTACCCTTACCCTTACCCTTACACTTACCCTTACCCTGACCCTTACCCTTGCTTTTACCCTTAAGCTTACCCTTACCCTTACCCTTACCCTTACCCTTAAGCTTACCCTTACCCTTACCCTTACCCTTACCCTTACCCTTACCCTTACCCTTACCCTTGCTTTTACCCTTAAGCTTACCCTTACCCCTACCCTTACCCTTACCCTTACCCTTGCTTTTACCCTTAAGCTTACCCTTACCCTTACCCTTACCCTTACCCTTAAGCTTACCCTTACGCTTACCCTTACCCTTACCCTTACCCTTGCTTTTACCCTTAAGCTTACCCTTACCCTTACCCTTACCCTTACCCTTACCCTTAAGCTTACCCTTACCCTTACCCTAACCCTTACCCTTAACCTTACCCTTACCCTTACCCTTACCCTTACCCTTGCTTTTACCCTTAGGCTTACCCTTACCTTTACCCTTACCCTTACCCTTACCCTTACCCTTACCCTTACCCTTACCCTTACCCTTGCTTTTACCCTTAAGCTTACCCTTACCCTTACCCTTTCCCTTACCCTTACCCTTACCCTTACCCTTGCTTTTACCCTTAAGCTTACCCTTACCCTTACCCTTACCCCTTACCCTTACCCTTGCTTTTACCTTAGGCTTACCCTTACCCTTACCCTTACCCTTACCCTTGCTTTTACCCTTAAGCTTACCCTTACCCTTACCCTTACTCTTACCCTTACCCTTACCCTTACCTTTACCCTTACCCTTACCCTTACCCTTACCCTTGCTTTTACCCTTAGGCTTACCCTTACCTTTACCCTTACCCTAACCCTTACCCTTACCCTTACCCTTACCCTTATCCTTACCCTTACCCTTGCTTTTACCCTTAGGCTTACCCTTACCTTTACCCTTACCCTAACCCTTACCCTTACCCTTACCCTTATCCTTACCCTTGCTTTTACCCTTAAGCTTACCCTTACCCTTACCCTTACCCTTACCCTTACCCTTACCCTTACCCTTGCTTTTACCCTTAAGCTTACCCTTACCCTTACCCTTACTACCTTACCCTTACCCTTACCCTTACCCTTACCCTTACCCTTACCCTTACCCTTACCCTTGCTTTTACCCTTAAGCTTACCCTTACCCTTACCCTTACCCTTACCCTTACCCTTACCCTAACCCTTACCCTTGCTTTTACCCTTAAGCTTACCCTTACCCTTACCCTTACCTTACCCTTACCCTTACCTTTACCCTTACCCTTACCCTTACCCTTACCCTTACCCTTACCCTTACCCTACCCTTACCCTTACCCTTGCTTTTACCCTTAAGCTTACCCTTACCCTTACCCTTACCCTTACCCTTACCCTTACCCTTACCCTTACCCTTACCCTTACCCTTGCTTTTACCCTTAAGCTTACCCTTACCCTTACCCTTACCCTTACCCTTACCCTTACCCTTACCCTTACCCTTGCTTTTACCCTTAGGCTTACCCTTACCTTTACCCTTACCCTTACCCTTACCCTTACCCTTACCCTTACCCTTACCCTTACCCTTGCTTTTACCCTTAAGCTTACCCTTACCCTTACCCTTTCCCTTACCCTTACCCTTACCCTTACCCTTGCTTTTACCCTTAAGCTTACCCTTACCCTTACCCTTACCCTTACCCTTACCCTTGCTTTTACCCTTAGGCTTACCCTTACCCTTACCCTTACCCTTACCCTTGCTTTTACCCTTAAGCTTACCCTTACCCTTACCCTTACTCTTACCCTTACCCTTACCCTTACCCTTACCCTCACCCTTACCCTTACCCTTACCCTTACCCTTACCCTTACCCTTACCCTTGCTTTTACCCTTAGGCTTACCCTTACCTTTACCCTTACCCTAACCCTTACCCTTACCCTTACCCTTACCCTTACCCTTGCTTTTACCCTTAAGCTTACCCTTACCCTTACCTTTACCCTTACATTTACCCTTACCCTTACCCTTGCTTTTACCCTTAAGCTTACCCTTACCCTTACCCTTACCCTTAACCTTACCCTTACCCTTACCCTTACCCTTACCCTTACCCTTACCCTTACCCTTGCTTTTACCCTTAAGCTTACCCTTACCCTTACCCTTACCCTTACCCTTACCCTTACCCTTACCCTTACCCTTACCCTTATCCTTGCTTTTACCCTTAGGCTTACCCTTACCTTTACCCTTACCCTTACCCTTACCCTTACCCTTACCCTTGCTTTTACCCTTAAGCTTACCCTTACCCTTACCCTTACCCTTACCCTTAAGCTTACCCTTACCCTTACCCTTACCCTTACCCTTACCCTTACCCTTCCCCTTACCCTTACCCTTACCCTTACCCTTACCCTTACCCTTACCCTAACCCTTGCTTTTACCCTTAAGCTTACCCTTACCCTTACCCTTACCCTTACCCTTACCCTTGCTTTTACCCTTAAGCTTACCCTTACCCTTACCCTTACCCTTACCCTTAAGCTTCCCCTTACCCTTACCCTTACCCTTACCCTCACCCTTACCCTTACCCTTACCCTTACCCTTACCCTTACCCTTACCCTTACCCTTACCCTTACCCTTACCTTTTTTTTACCCTTAAGCTTACCCTTACCCTTACCCTTACCCTTACCCTTAAGCTTACCCTTACCCTTACCCTTACCCTTACCCTCACCCTTACCCTTACCCTTGCTTTTACCCTTAAGCTTACCCTTACCCTTACCCTTACCCTTACCCTTAAGCTTACCGTTACCCTTACCCTTACCCTTACCCTTACCCTTACCCTCACCCTTGCTTTTACCCTTAAGCTTACCCTTACCCTTACCCTTACCCTTACCCTTAAGCTTACCCTTACCCTTACCCTTACCCTTACCCTTACCCTTACCCTTACCTATACCCTCACCCTTGCTTTTACCCTTAAGCTTACCCTTACCCTTACCCTTACCCTTACCCTTGCTTTTACCCTTAAGCTTACCCTTACCCTTACCCTTACCCTTACCCTTAAGCTTACCCTTACCCTTACCCTTACCCTTACCCTTACCCTTACCCTTACCCTTACCCTTACCCTTACCCTTACCCTTACCCTTACCCTTACCCTTGCTTTTACCCTTAAGCTTACCCTTACCCTTACCCTTAACCTTACCCTTACCCTTACCCTTACCCTTACCCTTACCCTTGCTTTTACCCTTAGGCTTACCCTTACCTTTACCCTTACCCTTACCCTTACCCTTACCCTTACCCTTACCCTTACCCTTACCCTTACCCTTACCTTTACCCTTACCCTTGCTTTTACCCTTAAGCTTACCCTTACCCTTACCCTTACCCTTGCCCTTACCCTTACTCTTGCTTTTACCCTTAAGCTTACCCTTACCCTTACCCTTACCCTTACCCTTACCCTTGCTTTTACCCTTAGGCTTACCCTTACCCTTTCCCTTACCCTTACCCTTGCTTTTACCCTTAAGCTTACCCTTACCCTTACCCTAACCCTTACCCTTACCCTTACCCTTACCCTTACCCTTACCCTTACCCTTACCCTTACCCTTACCCTAACCCTTACCCTTACCCTTACCCTTACCCTTACCCTTACCCTTACCCTTGCTTTTACCCTTAGGCTTACCCTTACCTTTACCCTTACCCTTACCCTTACCCTTACCTTTGCTTTTACCCTTAAGCTTACCCTTACCCTTACCCTTACCCTTACCCCTACCCTTACCCTTACCCTTACCCTTGCTTTTACCCTTAAGCTTACCCTTACCCTTACCCTTACCCTTACCCTTACCCTTACCCTTACCCTTACCCTCACCCTTGCTTTTACCCTTAAGCTTACCCTTACCCTTACCCTTACCCTTACCCTTACCCTTACCCTTGCTTTTACCCTTAAGCTTACCCTTACCCTTACCCTTACCCTTACCCTTACCCTTGCTTTTACCCTTAGGCTTACCCTTACCCTTACCCTTACCCTTACCCTTGCTTTTACCCTTAAGCTTACCCTTACCCTTACCCTTACCCTTACTCTTACCCTTACCCTTACCCTTACCCTTA
>CAUEHS010000126.1:0-38390 GCA_958510865.1 Myrrha octodecimguttata | reverse complement strand
GGGTAAGGGTAAGGGTAAGCTTAAGGGTAAAAGCAAGGGTAAGGGTAAGGGTAAGGGTAAGGGTAAGGGTAAGGGTAAGGGTAAGGGTAAGGGTAAGGGTAAGGGTAAGGGTAAAGGTAAGGGTAAGGGTAAGGGTAAGGGTAAGGGTAAGGGTAAGGGTAAGGGTAAGGGTAAGGGTAAGGGTAAGGGTAAGGGTAAGGGTAAGGGTAAGCTTAAGGTAAAAGCAAGGGTAAGGGTAAGGGTAAGGGTAAGCCTAAGGGTAAAAGCAAGGGTAAGGGTAAGGGTAAGGGTAAGGGTAAGGGTAAGCTTAAAGGTAAAAGCAAGGGTAAGGGTAAGGGTAAGGGAAAGGGTAAGGGTAAGGGTAAGCTTAAGGGTAAAAGCAAGGGTAAGGGTAAGGGTAAGGGTAAGGGTAAGGGTAAGGGTAAGGGTAAGGGTAAGGGTAAAGGTAAGGGTAAGCCTAAGGGTAAAAGCAAGGGTAAGGGTAAGGGTAAGGGTAAGGGTAAGGGTAAGGGTAAGGGTAAGGGTAAGGGTAAGGGTAAGGGTAAGCTTAAGGGTAAAAGCAAGGGTAAGGGTAAGGGTAAGGGTAAGGGTAAGGGTAAGGGTAAGGGTAAGGGTAAAGGTAAGGGTAAGCCTAAGGGTAAAAGCAAGGGTAAGGGTAAGGGTAAGGGTAAGGGTAAGGGTAAGGGTAAGGGTAAGGGTAAGGGTAAGGGTAAGGGTTAGGGTAAGGGAAAGGGTAAGGGTAACGGTAAGGGTAAGGGTAAGGGTAAGGGTAAGGGTAAGCTTTAGGGTAAAAGCAAGGGTAAGGGTGAGGGTAAGGGTAAGGGTAAGGGTAAGGGTAAGCTTAAGGGTAAAAGCAAGGGTAAGGGTAAGGGTAAGGGTAAGGGTAAGGGTAAGGGTAAGGGTAAGGGTAAGGGTAAGGGTAAAGGTAAGGGTAAGCCTAAGGGTAAATGCAAGGGTGAGGGTAAGGGTAAGGGTAAGGGTAAGGGTAAGGGTAAGTGTAAGGGTAAGGGTAAGGGTGAGGGTAAGGGTAAGGGTAAGCTTAAGGGTAAAAGCAAGGGTAAGTGTAAGGGTAAGGGTAAGGGTAAGGGTAAGGGTAAGGGTAAGGGTAAGGTTAAGCTTAAGGGTAAGGAAAAGGGTAAGGGTAAGGGTAAGCTTAAGGGTAAAAGCAAGGGGAAGGGTAAGGGTAAGGGTAAGGGTAAAGGTAAGCTTAAGGGTAAAAGCAAGGGTAAGGGTAAGGGTAAGGGTAAGGGTAAGGGTAAGGGTAAGGGTAAGGGTAAGGGTAAGGGTAAGCTTAAGGGTAAAAGCAAGGGTAAGGGTAAGGGTAAGGGTAAGGGTAAAGGTAAGGGTAAGCCTAAGGGTAAAAGCAAGGGTAAGGGTAAGGGTAAGGGTAAAGGTAAGGGTAAGGGTAAGGGTAAGGGTAAGGGAAAGGGTAAGGGTAAGGGTAAGGGTAAGGGTAAGGGTAAGGGTGAGGGTAAGGGTAAGGGTAAGGGTAAGCTTAAGGGTAAAAGCAAGGGTAAGGGTAAGGGTAAGGGTAAGCCTTACCCTTACCCTTACCCTTACCCTTGCTTTTACCCTTAAGCTTACCCTTACCCTTACCCTTACCCTCACCCTTACCCTTACCTTAAGGGTAAGCTTAAGGGTAAAAGCAAGGGTAAGGGTAAGGGTAAGGGTAAGCCTTACCCTTACCCTTACCCATACCCTTGCTTTTACCCTTAAGCTTACCCTTACCCTTACCCTTACCCTTACCCTTACCCTTACCCTTACCCTTGCTTTTACCCTTAGGCTTACCCTTACCCTTACCCTTACCCTTACCCTTGCTTTTACCCTTAAGCTTACCCTTACCCTTACCCTTTCCCTTACCCTTACCCTTACCCTTACCCTTACCCTTACCCTTACCCTTACCCTTACCCTTACCCTTGCTTTTACCCTTAGGCTTGCCCTTACCTTTACCCTTACCCTTACCCTTACCCTTACCCTTACCCTTACCCTTACCCTTACCCTTGCTTTTACCCTTAAGCTTACCCTTACCCTTACCCTTACCCTTACCCTTAAGCTTACCCTTACCCTTACCCTTACCCTTACCCTTACCCTTACCCTTACCCTTACCCTTACCCTTACCCTTACCCTTACCCTTACCCTTGCTTTTACCCTTAAGCTTACCCTTACCCTTACCCTTACCCTTACCCTTACCCTTGCTTTTACCCTTAAGCTTACCCTTACCCTTACCCTTACCCTTACCCTTACCCTTAAGCTTACCCTTACCCTTACCCTTACCCTTACCCTTACCCTTACCCTTACCCTTACCCTTACCCTTACCCTTACCCTTACCCTTACCCTTACCCTTACCCTTGCTTTTACCCTTAAGCTTACCCTTACCCTTACCCTTACCCTTACCCTTAAGCTTACCCTTACCCTTACCCTTACCCTTACCCTTACCCTTGCTTTTACCCTTAAGCTTACCCTTACCCTTACCCTTACCCTTACCCTTACCCTTACCCTTAAGCTTACCCTTACCCTTACCCTTACCCTTACCCATACCCTTACCCTTACCCTTACCCTTGCTTTTACCCTTAAGCTTACCCTTACCCTTACCCTTACCCTTACCCTTAAGCTTACCCTTACCCTTACCCTTACCCTTACCCTTACCCTTACCCTTACCCTTACCCTTACCCTTACCCTTACCCTTACCCTTACCCTTACCCTTGCTTTTACCCTTAAGCTTACCCTTACCCTTACCCTTACCCTTACCCTTACCCTTGCTTTTACCCTTGAGCTTACCCTTACCCTTACCCTTACCCTTACCCTTAAGCTTACCCTTACCCTTACCCTTACCCTTACCCTTACCCTTACCCTTACCCTTACCCTTACCCTTACCCTTACCCTTACCCTTACCCTTACCCTTGCTTTTACCCTTAAGCTTACCCTTACCCTTACCCTTACCCTTACCCTTACCCTTACCCTTACCCTTACCCTTACCCTTACCCTTACCCTTACCCTTACCCTTGCTTATACCCTTAGGCTTACCCTTACCTTTACCCTTACCCTTACCCTTACCCTTACCCTTACCCTTACCCTTACCCTTACCCTTACCCTTGCTTTTACCCTTAAGCTTACCCTTACCCTTACCCTTACCCTTACCCTTACCCTTGCTTTTACCCTTAAGCTTACCCTTACCCTTACCCTTACCCTTACCCTTACCCTTACCCTTACCCTCACCCTTGCTTTTACCCTTAAGCTTACCCTTACCCTTACCCTTACCCTTACCCTTACCCTTGCTTTTACCCTTAAGCTTACCCTTACCCTTACCCTTACCCTTACCCTTACCCTTACCCTTACCCTTGCTTTTACCCTTAAGCTTACCCTTACCCTTACCCTTACCCTTACCCTTACCCTTACCCTTACCCTTACCCTTACCCTTACCCTTACCCTTACCCTTGCTTTTACCCTTAGGCTTACCCTTACCTTTACCCTTACCCTTACCCTCACCCTTACCCTTACCCTTACCCTTGCTTTTACCCTTAAGCTTACCCTTACCCTTACCCTTACCCTTACCCTTACCCTTACCCTTACCCTTGCTTTTACCCTTAAGCTTACCCTTACCCTTACCCTTACCCTTACCCTTACCCTTGCTTTTACCCTTAGGCTTACCCTTACCCTTACTCTTACCCTTACCCTTGCTTTTACCCTTAAGCTTACCCTTACACTTACCCTTACCCTTACCCTTACCCTTACCCTTACCCTTACCCTTACCCTTACCCTTACCCTTACCCTTACACTTACCCTTGCTTTTACCCTTAGGCTTACCCTTACCTTTACCCTTACCCTTACCCTTACCCTTACCCTTACCCTTACCTTACCCTTACCCTTACCCTTACCCTTACCCTTACCCTTGCTTTTACCCTTAAGCTCACCCTTACCCTTACCTTTACCCTTACCCTTACCCTTACCCTTACCCTTACCCTTACCCTTGCTTTTACCCTTAAGCTTACCCTTACCCTTCCCTTACCCTTACCCTTACCCTCACCCTTACCCTTACCCTTACCCTTGCTTATACACTTAAGCTTACCCTTACCCTTACCCTTACCCTTACCCTTACCCTTACCCTTACCCTTACCCTTACCCTTACCCTTACCCTTACCCTTACCCTTACCCTTGCTTTTACCCTTAGGCTTACCCTTACCTTTACCCTTACCCTTACCCTTACCCTTACCCTTACCCTTACCTTTACCCTTACCCTTGCTTTTACCCTTAAGCTTACCCTTACCCTTACCCTTACCCTTACCCTTACCCTTACCCTTACCCTTACCCTAACCCTTACCCTTGCTTTTACCCTTTAGCTTACCCTTACCCTTACCCTTACCCTTACCCTTACCCTTACCCTTACCCTTACCCTTACCCTTACCCTTACCCTTACCCTTACCCTTACCCTTACCCTTACCCTTACCCTTACCCTTACCCTTGCTTTTACCCTTAAGCTTACCCTTACCCTAACCCTTACCCTTACCCTTACCCTTACCCTTACCCTTACCCTTACCCTTACCCTTACCCTTGCTTTTACCCTTAAGCTTACCCTTACCCTTACCCTTACCCTTACCCTTACCCTTGCTTTTACCCTTAGGCTTACCCTTACCTTTACCCTTACCCTTACACTTACCCTTACCCTTACCCTTACCCTTACCCTTACCCTTGCTTTTACCCTTAAGCTTACCCTTACCCTTACCCTTACCCTTACCCTTACCCTTACCCTTGCTTTTACCCTTAAGCTTACCCTTACCCTTACCCTTACCCTTACCCTTACCCTTGCTTTTACCCTTAGGCTTACCCTTACCCTAACCCTTACCCTTGCTTTTACCCTTAAGCTTACCCTTACCCTTACCCTTACTCTTACCCTTACCCTTACCCTTACCCTTACCCTTACCCTTACCCTTACCCTTACCCTTACCCTTACCCTTACCCTTACCCTTACCCTTGCTTTTACCCTTAGGCTTACCCTTACCTTTACCCTTACCCTAACCCTTACCCTTACCCTTACCCTTACCCTTACCCCTGCTTTTACCCTTAAGCTTACCCTTACCCTTACCCTTACCCTTACCCTTACCCTTACCCTTACCCTTACCCTTGCTTTTACCCTTAAGCTTACCCTTACCCTTACCCTTACCCTTACCCTTACCCTTACCCTAACCCTTACCCTTACCCTTACCCTTACCCTTACCCTTACCCTTGCTTTTACCCTTAAGCTTACCCTTACCCTTACCCTTACCCTTACCCTTACCCTAACCCTTACCCTTGCTTTTACCCTTAAGCTTACCCTTACCCTTACCCTTACCCTTACCCTTACCCTTACCCTTACCTCTACCCTTACCCTTACCCTTACCCTTACCCTTACCCTTACCCTTACCCTTACCCTTGCTTTTACCCTTAAGCTTACCCTCAATCTTACCCTTACCCTTACCCTTACCCTTACCCTTACCCTTACCCTTAACCTTACCCTTACCCTTACCCTTGCTTTTACCCTTAAGCTTACCCTTACCCTTACCCTTACCCTTACCCTTACCCTTACTTTTACCCTTAGGCTTACCCTTACCTTTACCCTTACCCTTACCCTTACCCTTACCCTTACCCTTACCCTTACCCTTGCTTTTACCCTTAAGCTTACCCTTACCCTTACCCTTACCCTTACCTTTACCCTTACCCTTGCTTTTACCCTTAAGCTTACCCTTACCCTTACCCTTACCCTTACCCTTACCCTTGCTTTTACCCTTAGGCTTACCCTTACCCTTACCCTTACCTTTACCCTTGCTTTTACCCTTAAGCTTACCCTTACCCTTACCCTTACTCTTACCCTTACCCTTACCCTTACCCTTACCCTTACCCTTACTCTTACCCTTACCCTTACCCTTACCCTTACCCTTGCTTTTACCCTTAGGCTTACCCTTACCTTTACCCTTACCCTAACCCTTACCCTTGCTTTTACCCTTAAGCTTACCCTTACCCTTACCCTTACCCTTACCCTTACCCTTACCCTTACCCTTGCTTTTCCTTAAGCTTACCCTTACCCTTACCCTTACCCTTACCCTTACCCTTACCCTTACCCTTACCCTTACCCTTACCCTTACCCTTGCTTTTACCCTTAAGCTTACCCTTACCCTTACCCTTACCCTTACCCTTACCCTTACCCTTACCCTTACCCTTACCCTTACCCTTACCCTTACCCTTACCTTTACCCTTACCCTTGCTTTTACCCTTAAGCTTACCCTTACCCTTACCCTTACCCTTACCCTTACCCTAACCCTTACCCTTGCTTTTACCCTTTAGCTTACCCTTACCCTTACCCTTACCCTTACCCTTACCCTTACCCTTACCCTTACCCTTACCCTTACCCTTACCCTTACCCTTACCCTTACCCTTACCCTTACCCTTGCTTTTACCCTTAAGCTTACCCTTACCCTTACCCTTACCCTTACCCTTACCCTTACCCTTACCCTTACCCTTGCTTTTACCCTTAAGCTTACCCTTACCCTTACCCTTACCCTTACCCTTACCCTTGCTTTTACCCTTAGGCTTACCCTTACCTTTACCCTTACCCTTACCCTTACCCTTACCCTTACCCTTACCCTTACCCTTACCCTTACCCTTACCCTTGCTTTTACCCTTAAGCTTACCCTTACCCTTACCCTTACCCTTACCCTTACCCTTACCCTTGCTTTTACCCTTAAGCTTACCCTTACCCTTACCCTTACCCTTACCCTTACCCTTGCTTTTACCCTTAGGCTTACCCTTACCCTTACCCTTACCCTTACCCTTGCTTTTACCCTTAAGCTTACCCTTACCCTTACCCTTACTCTTACCCTTACCCTTACCCTTACCCTTACCCTTACCCTTACCCTTACCCTTACCCTTACCCTTACCCTTACCCTTGCTTTTACCCTTAGGCTTACCCTTACCTTTACCCTTACCCTAACCCTTACCCTTACCCTTACCCTTACCTTTACCCTTGCTTTTACCCTTAAGCTTACCCTTACCCTTACCCTTACCCTTACCCTTACCCTTACCCTTACCCTTGCTTTTACCCTTAAGCTTACCCTTACCCTTACCCTTACCCTTACCCTTACCCTTACCCTTACCCTTACCCTTACCCTTACCCTTACCCTTACCCTTGCTTTTACCCTTAAGCTTACCCTTACCCTTACCCTTACCCTTACCCTTACCCTAACCCTTACCCTTGCTTTTACCCTTAAGCTTACCCTTACCCTTACCCTTACCCTTACCCTTACCCTTACCCTTACCCTTACCTTTACACTTACCCTTACCCTTACCCTTACCCTTACCCTTACCCTTACCCTTACCCTTACCCTTACCCTTGCTTTTACCCTTAAGCTTACCCTTACCCTTACCCTTACCCTTACCCTTACCCTTACCCTTACCCTTACCCTTACCCTTACCCTTACCCTTACCCTTACCCTTACCCTTACCCTTACCCTTGCTTTTACCCTTAAGCTTACCCTTACCCTTACCCTTACCCTTACCCTTACCCTTACCCTTACCCTTACCCTTACCCTTACCCTTACCCTTACCCTTACCCTTACCCTTACCCTTGCTTTTACCCTTAAGCTTACCCTTACCCTTACACTTACCCTTACCCTTACCCTTACCCTTACCCTTACCCTTACCCTTACCCTTGCTTTTACCCTTAGGCTTACCCTTACCTTTACCCTTACCCTTACCCTTACCCTTACCCTTACCCTTACACTTGCTTTTACCCTTAAGCTTACCCTTACCCTTACCCTTACCCTTACCCTTACCCTTACCCTTGCTTTTACCCTTAAGCTTACCCTTACCCTTACCCTTACCCTTACCCTTACCCTTACCCTTGCTCTTACCCTTAGGCTTACCCTTACCCTTACCCTTACCCATACCCTTGCTTTTACCTTTAAGCTTACCCTTACCCTTACCCTTACTCTTACCCTTACCCTTACCCTTACCCTTACCCTTACCCTTATCCTTACCCTTACCCTTGCTTTTACCCTTAGGCTTACCCGTACCTTTACCCTTACCCTAACCCTTACCCTTACCCTTACCCTTACCCTTACCCTTACCCTTGCTTTTACCCTTAAGCTTACCCTTACCCTTACCCTTACCCTTACCCTTACCCTTACCCTTACCATTGCTTTTACCCTTAAGCTTACCCTTACCCTTACCCTTACCCTTACCCTTACCCTTACCCTTACCCTTACCCTTACCCTTACCCTTACCCTTACCCTTACCCTTACCCTTACCCTTGCTTTTACCCTTAAGCTTACCCTTTCCCTTACCCTTACCCTTACCCTTACCCTTACCCTTACCCTTACCCTTACCCTTACCCTTATCCTTGCTTTTACCCTTAGGCTTAACCTTACCTTTACCCTTACCCTTACCCTTACCCTTACCCTTGCTTTTACCCTTAAGCTTACCCTTACACTTACCCTTAACCTTACCCTTAAGCTTACCCTTACCCTTACCCTTACCCTTACCCTTACCCTTACCCTTACCCTTACCCTTACCCTTACCCTAACCCTTACCCTTACCCTTACCCTAACCCTTACCCTTACCCTTGCTTTTACCCTTAAGCTTACCCTTACCCTTACCCTTACCCTTACCCTTACCCTTGCTTTTACCCTTAAGCTTACCCTTACCCTTACCCTTACCCTTACCCTTAAGCTTTCCCTTACCCTTACCCTTACCCTTACCCTTACCCTTACCCTTACCCTTACCCTTACCCTTACCCTTACCCTTACCCTTACCCTTACCCTTACCCTTACCCTTACCCTTACCCTTGCTTTTACCCTTAAGCTTACCCTTACCCTTACCCTTACCCTTACCCTTAAGCTTACCCTTACCCTTACCCTTACCCTTACCCTCACCCTTACCCTTACCCTTGGTTTTACCCTTAAGCTTACCCTTACCCTTACCCTTACCCTTAAGCTTACCCTTACCCTTACCCTTACCCTTACCCTTACCCTTACCCTTGCTTTTACCCTTAAGCTTACCCTTACCCTTACCCTTACCCTTACCCTTAAGCTTACCCTTACCCTTACCCTTACCCTTACCCTTACCCTTACCCTTACCCTTACCCTTACCCTTGCTTTTACCCTTAAGCTTACCCTTACCCTTACCCTTACCCTTACCCTTGCTTTTACCCTTAAGCTTACCCTTACCCTTACCCTTACCCTTACCCTTAAGCTTACCCTTACCCTTACCCTTACCCTTACCCTTACCCTTACCCTTACCCTTACCCTTACCCTTACCCTTACCCTTACCCTTACCCTTACCCTTGCTTTTACCCTTAAGCTTACCCTTACCCTTACCCTTAACCTTACCCTTACCCTTACCCTTACCCTTACCCTTACCCTTACCCTTACCCTTGCTTTTACCCTTAGGCTTACCCTTACATTTACCCTTACCCTTACCCTTACCCTTACCCTTACCCTTACCCTTACCCTTACCTTTACCCTTACCCTTGCTTTTACCCTTAAGCTTACCCTTACCCTTACCCTTACCCTTACTCTTACCCTTACTCTTGCTTTTACCCTTAAGCTTACCCTTACCCTTACCCTTACCCTTACCCTTACCCTTGCTTTTACCCTTAGGCTTACCCTTACCCTTTCCCTTACCCTTACCCTTGCTTTTACCCTTAAGCTTACCCTTACCCTTACCCTTACCCTTACCCTTACCCTTACCCTCACCCTTACCCTTACCCTCACCCTTACCCTTACCCTTACCTTACCCTTACCCTAACCCTTACCCTTACCCTTACCCTTACCCTTACCCTTGCTTTTACCCTTAGGCTTACCCTTTACCTTTACCCTTACCCTTACCCTTACCCTTACCCTTACCCTTACCCTTACCCTTGCTTTTACCCTTAAGCTTACCCTTACCCTTACCCTTACCCTTACCCTTACCCTTACCCTTGCTTTTACCCTTAAGCTTACCCTTACCCTTACCCTTACCCTTACCCTTACCCTTACCCTTACCCTTACCCTTACCCTTACCCTTACCCTCACCCTTACTTTTACCCTTAAGCTTACCCTTACCCTTACCCTTACCCTTACCCTTACCCTTACCCTTACCCTTACCCTTGCTTTTACCCTTAAGCTTACCCTTACCCTTACCCTTACCCTTACCCTTACCCTTGCTTTTACCCGTAGGCTTACCCTTACCCTCACCCTTACCCTTACCCTTGCTTTTACCCTTAAGCTTACCCTTACCCTTACCCTTACCCTTACTCTTACCCTTACCCTTACCCTTACCCTTACCCTTGCTTTTACCCTTAGGCTTACCCTTACCTTTACCCTTACCCTTACCCTTACCCTTACCCTTACCCTTGCTTTTACCCTTAAGCTAACCCTTACCCTTACCCTTACCCTTACCCTTACCCTTAACCTTACCCTTACCCTTGCTTTTACCCTTGAGCTCACCCTTACCCTTACCCTTACCCTTACCCTTACACTTACCCTTACCCTGACCCTTACCCTTGCTTTTACCCTTAAGCTTACCCTTACCCTTACCCTTAACCTTACCCTTAAGCTTACCCTTACCCTTACCCTTACCCTTACCCTTACCCTTACCCTTACCCTTGCCCTTGCTTTTACCCTTAAGCTTACCCTTACCCTTACCCTTACCCTTACCCTTACCCTTGCTTTTACCCTTAAGCTTACCCTTTCCCTTACCCTTACCCTTACCCTTAAGCTTACCCTTACCCTTACCCTTACCCTTACCCTTACCCTTACCCTTACCCTTGCTTTTACCCTTAAGCTTACCCTTACCCTTACCCTTACCCTTACCCTAACCCTTACCCTTAACCTTACCCTTACCCTTACCCTTACCCTTACCCTTGCTTTTACCCTTAGGCTTACCCTTACCTTTACCCTTACCATTACCCTTACCCTTACCCTTACCCTTACCCTTACCCTTACCCTTGCTTTTACCCTTAAGCTTACCCTTACCCTTACCCTTACCCTTACCCTAACCCTTACCCTTACCCTTACCCTTACCCTTACCCTTACCCTTACCCTTACCCTTACCCTTGCTTTTACCCTTAAGCTTACCCTTACCCTTACCCTTACCCTTACCCTTACCCTTACCCTTACCCTTACCCTTACCCTTGCTTTTACCCTTAAGCTTACCCTTACCCTTACCCTTACTCTTACCCTTACCCTTTCCCTTACCCTTACCCTTGCTTTTACCCTTAAGCTTACCCTTACCCTTACCTTTACCCTTACCCTTACCCTTACCCTTACCCTTACCCTTACCCTTGCTTTTACCCTTAGGCTTACCCTTACCTTTAGCCTTACCCTTACCCCTACCCTTACCCTTACCCTTACCCTTACCCTTGCTTTTACCCATAAGCTTACCCTTACCCTTACCCTTACCCTTACCCTTACCCTTACCCTTACCCTTACCCTTGCTTTTACCCTTAAGCTTACCCTTACCCTTACCCTTACCCTTACACTTACCCTTGCTTTTACCCTTAGGCTTACCCTTACCCTTACCCTTACCCTTACCCTTAAGCTTACCCTTACCCTTACCCTTACCCTTACCCTTACCCTTACCCTTACCCTTACCCTTACCCTTACCCTTACCCTTGCTTTTACCCTTAAGCTTACCCTTACCCTTACCCTTACCCTTACCCTTACCCTTACTCTTACCCTTGCTTTGACCCTCAGGCTTACCCTTACCTTTACCCTTACCCTTACCCTTACCCTTACCCTTACCCTTACCCTTACCCTTACCCTTGCTTTTACCCTTAAGCTTACCCTTACCCTTACCCTTACCCTTACCCTTACCCTTACCCTTACCCTTACCCTTACCCTTGCTTTTACCCTTAAGCTTACCCTTACCCTTACCCTTACCCTTACCCTTACCCTTGCTTTTACCCTTAGGCTTACCCTTACCCTTACCCTTACCCTTACCCTTGCTTTTACCCTTAAGCTTACCCTTACCCTTACCCTTACCCTTACCCTTACCCTTACCCTTACCCTTACCCTTACCCTTACCCTTACCCTTACCCTTACCCTTACCCTTACCCTTACCCTTACCCTTACCCTTACCCTTGCTTTTACCCTTAGGCTTAACCTTACCTTCACCCTTACCCTTACCCTTACCCTTACCCTTACCCTTACCCTTACCCTTACCCTTACCCTTACCCTTACCCTTACCCTTACCCTTACCCTTACCCTTGCTTTTACCCTTAAGCTTACCCTTACCCTTATCCTTGCCCTTAACCTTACCCTTACCCTTACACTTGCTTTTACCCTTAAGCTTACCCTTACCCTTACCCTTACCCTTACCCTCACCCTTACCCTTACCCTTACCCTTGCTTATACCCTTAAGCTTACCCTTACCCTTACCCTTACCCTTACCCTTACCCTTACCCTTACCCTTACCCTTACCCTCACCCTTACCCTTACCCTTACCCTTACCCTTACCCTTGCTTTTACCCTTAGGCTTACCCTTACCTTTACCCTTACCCTTACCCTTACCCTTACCCTTACCCTTACCCTTACCCTTACCCTTGCTTTTACCCTTAAGCTTACCCTTACCCTTACCCTTACCCTTACCCTTACCCTTACCCTTACCCTAACCCTTACCCTTGCTTTTACCCTTAAGCTTACCCTTACCCTTACCCTTACCCTTACCCTTACCCTTACCCTTACCCTTACCCTTATCCTTACCCTTACCCTTACCCTTGCTTTTACCCTTAAGCTTACCCTTACCCTTACCCTTACCCTTACCCTTACCCTCACCCTTACCCTTATCCTTACCCTTGCTTTTACCCTTAAGCTTACCCTTACCCTTACCCTTACCCTTACCCTTACCCTTACCCTTACCCTTACCCTTACCCTTGCTTTTACTCTTAGGCTTACCCTTACCTTTACCCTTACCCTTACCCTTACCCTTACCCTCACCCTTACCCTTACCCTTGCTTTTACCCTTAAGCTTACCCTTACCCTTACCCTTACCCTTACCCTTACCCTTGCTTTTACCCTTAAGCTTACCCTTACCCTTAGCCTTAACCTTACCCTTACCCTTGCTTTTACCCTTAGGCTTACCCTTACCCTTACCCTTACCCTTACCCTTGCTTTTACCCTTAAGCTTACCCTTACCCTTACCCTTACTCTTACCCTTACCCTTACCCTTACCCTTACCCTTACCCTTACCCTTACCCTTACCCTTGCTTTTACCCTTAGGCTTACCCTTACCTTTACCCTTACCCTAACCCTTACCCTTACCCTTACCCTTACCCTTAACCTTGCTTTTAGCCTTAAGCTTACCCTTACCCTTACCCTTACCCTTACCCTTACCCTTACCCTTACCCTTACCCTTACCCTTACCCTTACCCTTACCCTTGCTTTTACCCTTAAGCTTACCCTTACCCTTACCCTTACCCTTACCCTTACCCTTACCCTTACCCTTACCCTCACCCTTGCTTTTACCCTTAAGCTTACCCTTACCCTTACCCTTACCCTAACCCTTACCCTTACCCTTACCCTTGCTTTTACCCTTAGGCTTACCCTTACCTTTACCCTTACCCTTACCCTTACACTTACCCTTACCCTTGCTTTTACCCTTAAGCTTACCCTTACCCTTACCCTTACCCATAAGCTTACCCTTACCCTTACCCTTACCCTTACCCTTACCCTTACCCTTACCCTTACCCTTACCCTTACCCTTGCTTTTACCCTTAAGCTTACCCTTACCCTTACCCTTACCCTTACCCTTACCCTTGCTTTTACTCTTAAGCTTACCCTTACCCTTACCCTTACCCTTACCCTTAAGCTTACCCTTACCCTTACCCTTACCCTTACCCTTACCCTTACCCTTACCCTTGCTTTTACCCTTAGGCTTAACCTTACCTTCACCCTTACCCTTACCCTTACCCTTACCCTTACCCTTACCCTTACCCTTACCCTTACCCTTACCCTTACCCTTACCCTTACCCTTACCCTTACCCTTGCTTTTACCCTTAAGCTTACCCTTACCCTTATCCTTGCCCTTAACCTTACCCTTACCCTTACACTTGCTTTTACCCTTAAGCTTACCCTTACCCTTACCCTTACCCTTACCCTCACCCTTACCCTTACCCTTACCCTTGCTTATACCCTTAAGCTTACCCTTACCCTTACCCTTACCCTTACCCTTACCCTTACCCTTACCCTTACCCTTACCCTCACCCTTACCCTTACCCTTACCCTTACCCTTACCCTTGCTTTTACCCTTAGGCTTACCCTTACCTTTACCCTTACCCTTACCCTTACCCTTACCCTTACCCTTACCCTTACCCTTACCCTTGCTTTTACCCTTAAGCTTACCCTTACCCTTACCCTTACCCTTACCCTTACCCTTACCCTTACCCTAACCCTTACCCTTGCTTTTACCCTTAAGCTTACCCTTACCCTTACCCTTACCCTTACCCTTACCCTTACCCTTACCCTTACCCTTATCCTTACCCTTACCCTTACCCTTGCTTTTACCCTTAAGCTTACCCTTACCCTTACCCTTACCCTTACCCTTACCCTCACCCTTACCCTTATCCTTACCCTTGCTTTTACCCTTAAGCTTACCCTTACCCTTACCCTTACCCTTACCCTTACCCTTACCCTTACCCTTACCCTTACCCTTGCTTTTACTCTTAGGCTTACCCTTACCTTTACCCTTACCCTTACCCTTACCCTTACCCTCACCCTTACCCTTACCCTTGCTTTTACCCTTAAGCTTACCCTTACCCTTACCCTTACCCTTGCTTTTACCCTTAAGCTTACCCTTACCCTTAGCCTTAACCTTACCCTTACCCTTGCTTTTACCCTTAGGCTTACCCTTACCCTTACCCTTACCCTTACCCTTGCTTTTACCCTTAAGCTTACCCTTACCCTTACCCTTACTCTTACCCTTACCCTTACCCTTACCCTTACCCTTACCCTTACCCTTACCCTTACCCTTGCTTTTACCCTTAGGCTTACCCTTACCTTTACCCTTACCCTAACCCTTACCCTTACCCTTACCCTTACCCTTAACCTTGCTTTTAGCCTTAAGCTTACCCTTACCCTTACCCTTACCCTTACCCTTACCCTTACCCTTACCCTTACCCTTACCCTTACCCTTACCCTTACCCTTGCTTTTACCCTTAAGCTTACCCTTACCCTTACCCTTACCCTTACCCTTACCCTTACCCTTACCCTTACCCTCACCCTTGCTTTTACCCTTAAGCTTACCCTTACCCTTACCCTTACCCTAACCCTTACCCTTACCCTTACCCTTGCTTTTACCCTTAGGCTTACCCTTACCTTTACCCTTACCCTTACCCTTACACTTACACTTACCCTTGCTTTTACCCTTAAGCTTACCCTTACCCTTACCCTTACCCATAAGCTTACCCTTACCCTTACCCTTACCCTTACCCTTACCCTTACCCTTACCCTTACCCTTACCCTTACCCTTGCTTTTACCCTTAAGCTTACCCTTACCCTTACCCTTACCCTTACCCTTACCCTTGCTTTTACCCTTAAGCTTACCCTTACCCTTACCCTTACCCTTACCCTTAAGCTTACCCTTACCCTTACCCTTACCCTTACCCTTACCCTTACCCTTACCCTTACCCTTACCCTTACCCTTACCCTTACCCTTGCTTTTACCCTTAAGCTTACCCTTACCCTTACCCTTACCCTTACCCTTAAGCTTACCCTTACCCTTACCCTTACCCTTACCCTTACCCTTACCCTTACCCTTAACCTTAACCTTACCCTTGCTTTTACCCTTAAGCTTACCCTTACCCTTACCCTTACCCTTACCCTTAAGCTTACCCTTACCCTTACCCTTACCCTTACCCTTACCCTTGCTTCTACCCTTAAGCTTACCCTTACCCTTACCCTTACCCTTACCCTTAAGCTTACCCTTACCCTTACCCTTACCCTTACCCTTACCCTTACCCTTACCCTTACCCTTACCCTTGCTTTTACCCTTAAGCTTACCCTTACCCTTACCCTTACCCTTACCCTTGCTTTTACCCTTAAGCTTACCCTTACCCTTACCCTTACCCTTACCCTTAAGCTTACCCTTACCCTTACCCTTACCCTTACCCTTACCCTTACCCTTGCTTTTACCCTTAAGCTTACCCTTACCCTTACCCTTACCCTTACCCTTACCCTTACCCTTACCCTTGCTTTTACCCTTAGGCTTACCCTTACCTTTACCCTTACCCTTACCCTTACCCTTACCCTTACCCTTGCTTTTACCCTTAAGCTTACCCTTACCCTTACCCTTACCCTTACCCTTGCTTATACCCTTAGGCTTACCCTTACCTTTACCCTTACCCTTACCCTTACCCTTACCCCTACCCTTACCCTTACCCTTGCTTTTACCCTTAAGCTTACCCTTACCCTTACCCTTACCCTTACCCTTACCCTTACCCTTACCCTTACCCTTACCCTTACCCTTACCCTTACCCTTACCCTCACCCTTGCTTTTACCCTTAAGCTTACCCTTACCCTTACCCTTACCCTTACCCTTACCCTTACCCTTACCCTTACCCTTACCCTTACCCTTACCCTTACCCTTACCCTTACCCTTACCCTTACCCTTACCCTTACCCTTACCCTTACCCTTACCCTTACCCTTACCCTTACCCTTACCCTTGCTTTTACCCTTAAGCTTACCCTTACCCTTACCCTTACACTTACCCTTACCCTTACCCTTACCCTTACCCTTACCCTTACCCTCACCCTTGCTTTTACCCTTAGGCTTACCCTTACCTTTACCCTTACCCTTACCCTTACCCTTACCCTTACCCTTACCCTTGCTTTTACCCTTAAGCTTACCCTTACCCTTACCCTTACCCTTACCCTTACCCTTACCCTTGCTTTTACCCTTAAGCTTACCCTTACCCTTACCCTTACCCTTACCCTTACCCTTGCTTTTACCCTTAGGCTTACCCTTACCCTTACCCTCACCCTTACCCTTACCCTTAAGCTTACCCTTACCCTTACCCTTACCCTTACCCTTACCCTTACCCTTGCTTTTACCCTTAAGCTTACCCTTACCCTTACCCTTACACTTACCCTTACCCTTACCCTTACCCTTACCCTTACCCTTACCCTTACCCTAACCCTTACCCTTACCCTTGCTTTTACTCTTAGGCTTACCCTTACCTTTACCCTTACCCTTACCCTTACCCTTAAGCTTACCCTTACCCTTACCCTTACCCTTACCCTTACCCTTACCCTTACCCTTACCCTTACCCTTACCCTTACCCTTACCCTCACCCTTACCCTTGCTTTTACCCTTAAGCTTACCCTTACCCTTACCCTTACACTTACCCTTACCCTTACCCTTACCCTTACCCTTACCCTTACCCTTACCCTTACCCTAACCCTTACCCTTACCCTTGCTTTTACCCTTAGGCTTACCCTTACCTTTACCCTTACCCTTACCCTTAACCTTACCCTTACCCTTACCCTTACCCTTACCCTTACCCTTACCCTTACCCTTACCCTTGCTTTTACCCTTAAGCTTACCCTTACCCTTACCCTTACACTTACCCTTACCCTTACCCTTACCCTTACCCTTACCCTTACCCTTACCCTTACCCTAACCCTTACCTTCACCCTTGCTTTTACCCTTAGGCTTACCCTTACCTTTACCCTTACCCTTACCCTTACCCTTACCCTTACCCTTACCCTTACCCTTACCCTTACCCTTACCCTTACCCTTACCCTTACCCTTACCCTTGCTTTTACCCTTAAGCTTACCCTTACCCTTACCCTTACCCTTACCCTCACCCTTACCCTTACCCTTACCCTTGCATTTACCCTTAAGCTTACCCTTAACCTTACCCTTACCCTTACCCTTACCCTTACCCTTACCCTTACCCTTACCCTTACCCTTACCCTTACCCTTACCCTTACCCTTGCTTTTACCCTTAAGCTTACCCTTACCCTTACCCTTACCCTTACCCTTACGCTTACCCTTACCCTTACCCTTACCCTTACCCTTACCCTTACCCTTACCCTTACCCTTACCCTTACCCTTACCCTTACCCTTGCTTTTACCCTTAGGCTTACCCTTACCTTTACCCTTACCCTTACCCTTACCCTTACCCTTACCCTTACCCTTGCTTTAACCCTTAAGCTTACCCTTACCCTCACCCTTACCCTTACCCTTACCCTTGCTTTTACCCTTAAGCTTACCCTTACCCTTACCCTTACCCTTACCCTTACCCTTGTTTTACCCTTAGGCTTACCCTTACCCTTACCCTTACCCTTACCCTTGCTTTTACCCTTAAGCTTACCCTTACCCTTACCCTTACCCTTACCCTTACCCTTACCCTTACCCTTACCCTTACCCTTACCCTTACCCTTACCTTTACCCTTACCCTTGCTTTTACCCTTAGGCTTACCCTAACCTTTACCCTTACCCTTACCCTTACCCTTACCCTTACCCTTACCCTTACCCTTACCCTTAGCCTTACCCTTGCTTTTACCCTTAAGCTTACCCTTACCCTTACCCTTACCCTTACCCTTACCCTTACCCTTACCCTTACCCTTGCTTTTACCCTTAAGCTTACCCTTACCCTTACCCTTACCCTCACCCTTACCCTTACCCTTACCCTTGCTTATACCCTTAAGCTTACCCTTACCCTTACCCTTACCCTTACCCTTACCCTTACCCTTACCCTTACCTTTACCCTTACCCTTACCCTTACCCTTACCCTAACCCTTACCCTTGCTTTTACCCTTAAGCTTACCCTTACCCTTACCCTTACCCTTACCCTTACCCTTACCCTTACCCTTACCCTTACCCTTACCCTTACCCTTGCTTTTACCCTTAAGCTTACCCTTACCCTTACCCTTACCCTTACCCTTACCCTTACCCTTACCCTTACCCTTACCCTTACCCTTACCCTTACCCTTACCCTTGCTTTTACCCTTAAGCTTTCCCTTACCCTTACCCTTACCCTTACCCCTACCCTTACCCTTACCCTTACCCTTACCCTTACCCTTACCCTTGCTTTTACCCTAAGGCTTACCCTTACCTTTACCCTTACCCTTACCCTTACCCTTGCTTTTACCCTTAAGCTTACACTTACCCTTACCCTTACCCTTACCCTTACCCTTACCCTTGCTTTTACCCTTAAGCTTACCCTTACCCTTACCCTTACCCTTACCCTTACCCTTACCCTTACCCTTACCCTTACCCTTACCCTTGCTTTTACCCTTACCCTTACCCTTGCTTTTACCCTTAGGCTTACCCTAACCCTTACCCTTACCCTTACCCTTACCCTTACCCTTACCCTTGCTTTTACCCTTAAGCTTACCCTTACCCTTACCCTTACCCTTACCCTTACCCTTACCCTTACCCTTACCCTTACCCTTACCCTTGCTTTTACCCTTAAGCTTACCCTTACCCTTACCCTTACCCTTACCCTTACCCTTACCCTTACCCTTACCCTTACCCTTACCCTTACCCTTACCCTTACCCTTACCCTTACCCTTGCTTTTACCCTTAAGCTTACCCTTACCCTTACCCTTACCCTTACCCTTACCCTTACCCTTACCCTTACCCTTACCCTTACCCTTACCCTTACCCTTACCCTTACCCTTACCCTTACCCTTGCTTTTACCCTTAAGCTTACCCTTACCCTTACCCTTACCCTTACCCTTACCCTTACCCTTACCCTTACCCTTACCCTTACCCTTACCCTTACCCTTAACCTTACCCTTACCCTTACCCTTACCCTTACCCGTACCCTTGCTTTTACCCTTAGGCTTACCCTTACCTTTACCCTTACCCTTACCCTTACCCTTACCCTTACCCTTACCCTTACCCTTACCCTTACCCTTGCTTTTACCCTTAAGCTTACCCTTACCCTTACCGTTACCCTTACCCTTACCCTTACCCTTACCCTTGCTTTTACCCTTAAGCTTACCCTTACCCTTACCCTTACCCTTACCCTTACCCTTGCTTTTACCCTTAGGCTTACCCTTACCCTTACACTTACCCTTACCCTTACCCTTACCCTTACCCTTACCCTTACCCTTACCCTTACCCTTACCCTTACCTTTACCCTTACCCTCACCCTTGCTTTTACCCTTAAGCTTACCCTTACCCTTACCCTTACCCTTACCCTTACCCTTACCCTTACCCTTACCCTTACCCTTACCCTTACCCTTACCCTTACCCTTACCCTTACCCTCACACTTACCCTTACCCTCACCCTTACCCTTACCCTTACCCTTACCCTTACCCTAACCCTTACCCTTACCCTTACCCTTACCCTTGCTTTTACCCTTAGGCTTACCCTTACCTTTACCCTTACCCTTACCCTTACCCTTACCCTTACCCTTGCTTTTACCCTTAAGCTTACCATTACCCTTACCCTTACCCTTACCCTTACCCTTACCCTTGCTTTTACCCTTAAGCTTACCCTTACCCTTACCCTTACCCATACCCTTACCCTTACCCTTACCCTTACCCTTACCCTTACCCTTACCCTCACCCTTGCTTTTACCCTTAAGCTTACCCTTACCCTTACCCTTACCCTTACCCTTACCCTTACCCTTGCTTTTACCCTTAAGCTTACCCTTACCCTTACCCTTACCCTTACCCTTACCCTTGCTTTTACCCGTAGGCTTACCCTTACCCTTACACTTACCCTTACCCTTGCTTTTACCCTTAAGCTTACCCTTACCCTTACCCTTACCCTTACTCTTACCCTTACCCTTACACTTACCCTTACCCTTGCTTTTACCCTTAGGCTTACCCTTACCTTTACCCTTACCCTTACCCTTACCCTTACCCTTACCCTTACCCTTACCCTTGCTTTTACCCTTAAGCTAACCCTTACCCTTACCCTTACCCTTACCCTTACCCTTAACCTTACCCTTACCCTTGCTTTTACCCTTAAGCTCACCCTTACCCTTACCCTTACCCTCACCCTTACACTTACCCTTACCCTGACCCTTACCCTTGCTTTTACCCTTAAGCTTACCCTTACCCTTACCCTTACCCTTACCCTTAAGCTTACCCTTACCCTTACCCTTACCCTTACTCTTACCCTTACCCTTACCCTTACCCTTACCCTTACCCTTGCTTTTACCCTTAAGCTTACCCTTACCCTTACCCTTACCCTTACCCTTACCCTTGCTTTTACCCTTAAGCTTACCCTTTCCCTTACCCTTACCCTTACCCTTAAGCTTACCCTTACCCTTACCCTTACCCTTACCCTTACCCTTACCCTTACCCTTACCCTTGCTTTTACCCTTAAGCTTACCCTTACCCTTACCCTTACCCTTACCCTAACCCTTACCCTTAACCTTACCCTTACCCTTACCCTTACCCTTACCCTTACCCTTGCTTTTACACTTAGGCTTACCCTTACCTTTACCCTTACCATTACCCTTACCCTTACCCTTACCCTTACCCTTACCCTTACCCTTGCTTTTACCCTTAAGCTTACCCTTACCCTTACCCTTACCCTTACCCTTACCCTTACCCTTACCCTTACCCTTACCCTTACCCTTGCTTTTACACTTAAGCTTACCCTTACCCTTACCCTTACCCTTACCCTTACCCTTACCCTTACCCTTACCCTTACCCTTACCCTTACCCTTGCTTTTACCCTTAAGCTTACCCTTACCCTTACCCTTACTCTTACCCTTACCCTTACCCTTACCCTTACCCTTGCTTTTACCCTTAAGCTTACCCTTACCCTTACCTTTACCCTTACCCTTACCCTTACCCTTACCCTTACCCTTACCCTTACCCTTACCCTTACCCTTACCCTAACCCTTGCTTTTACCCTTAGGCTTACCCTTACCTTTAGCCTTACCCTTACCCTTACCCTTACCCTTACCCTTACCCTCACCCTTGCTTTTACCCTTAAGCTTACCCTTACCCTTACCCTTACCCTTACCCTTACCCTTACCCTTACCCTTACCCTTACCCTTACCCTTACCCTTACCCTTACCCTTACCCTTACCCTCACCCTTACCCTTACCCTCACCCTTACCCTTACCCTTACCCTTACCCTTACCCTAACCCTTACCCTTACCCTTACCCTTACCCTTACCCTTACCCTTGCTTTTACCCTTAGGCTTACCCTTACCTTTACCCTTACCCTTACCCTTACCCTTACCCTTACCCTTGCTTTTACTCTTAAGCTTACCCTTACCCTTACCCTTACCCTTACTCTTACCCTTACCCTTGCTTTTACCCTTAAGCTTACCCTTACCCTTACCCTTACCCTTACCCTTACCCTTACCCTTACCCTTACCCTTACCCTTACCCTTACCCTTACCCTTACCCTCACCCTTGCTTTTACCCTTAAGCTTACCCTTACCCTTACCCTTACCCTTACCCTTACCCTTACCCTTGCTTTTACCCTTAAGCTTACCCTTACCCTTACCCTTACCCTTACCCTTACCCTTGCTTTTACCCGTAGGCTTACCCTTACCCTTACCCTTACCCTTACCCTTGCTTTTACCCTTAAGCTTACCCTTACCCTTACCCTTACCCTTACTCTTACCCTTACCCTTACCCTTACCCTTACCCTTGCTTTTACCCTCAAGCTTACCCTTACCCTTACCCTTACCCTTACCCTAACCCTTACCCTTGCTTTTACCCTTAAGCTTACCCTTACCCTTACCCTTACCCTTACCCTTACCCTTACCCTTACCCTTACCCTTACCCTTACCCTTACCCTTACCCTTGCTTTTACCCTTAAGCTTACCCTTACCCTTACCCTTACCCTTACCCTTACCCTTACCCTTACCCTTACCCTTACCCTTACCCTTACCCTTACCCTTACCCTTACCCTTACCCTTACCCTTACCCTTGCTTTTACCCTTAAGCTTACCCTTACCCTTACCCTTACCCTTACCCCTACCCTTACCCTTACCCTTACCCTTACCCTTACCCTTACCCTTGCTTTTACCCTAAGGCTTACCCTTACCTTTACCCTTACCCTTACCCTTACCCTTGCTTTTACACTTAAGCTTACACTTACCCTTACCCTTACCCTTACCCTTACCCTTACCCTTGCTTTTACCCTTAAGCTTACCCTTACCCTTACCCTTACCCTTACCCTTACCCTTACCCTTACCCTTACCCTTACCCTTACCCTTACCCTTACCCTTACCCTTACCCTTGCTTTTACCCTTACCCTTACCCTTGCTTTTACCCTTAGGCTTACCCTAACCCTTACCCTTACCCTTACCCTTACCCTTACCCTTACCCTTGCTTTTACCCTTAAGCTTACCCTTACCCTTACCCTTACCCTTACCCTTACCCTTACCCTTACCCTTACCCTTACCCTTACCCTTGCTTTTACCCTTAAGCTTACCCTTACCCTTACCCTTACCCTTACCCTTACCCTTACCCTTACCCTTACCCTTACCCTTACCCTTACCCTTACCCTTACCCTTACCCTTACCCTTGCTTTTACCCTTAAGCTTACCCTTACCCTTACCCTTACCCTTACCCTTACCCTTACCCTTACCCTTACCCTTACCCTTACCCTTACCCTTGCTTTTACCCTTAAGCTTACCCTTACCCTTACCCTTACCCTTACCCTTACCCTTACCCTTACCCTCACCCTTACCCTTACCCTTACCCTTACCCTTACCCTTACCCTTACCCTTACCTTTACCCTTACCCTTACCCATACCCTTGCTTTTACCCTTAGGCTTACCCTTACCTTTACCCTTACCCTTACCCTCACCCTTACCCTTACCCTTACCCTTACCCTTACCCTTGCTTTTACCCTTAAGCTTACCCTTACCCTTACCCTTACCCTTACCCTTACCCTTACCCTTGCTTTTACCCTTAAGCTTACCCTTACCCTTACCCTTACCCTTACCCTTACCCTTGCTTTTACCCTTAGGCTTACCCTTACCCTTACACTTACCCTTACCCTTACCCTTACCCTTACCCTTACCCTTACCCTTACCCTTACCCTTACCCTTACCCTTACCCTTACCCTTACCCTCACCCTTGCTTTTACCCTTAAGCTTACCCTTACCCTTACCCTTACCCTTACCCTTACCCTTACCCTTACCCTTACCCTTACCCTTAACCTTACCCTTACCCTCACCCTTACCCTTACCCTCACCCTTACCCTTACCCTTACCCTTACCCTTACCCTAACCCTTACCCTTACCCTTACCCTTACCCTTACCCTTGCTTTTACCCTTAGGCTTACCCTTACCTTTACCCTTACCCATACCCTTACCCTTACCCTTACCCTTGCTTTTACCCTTAAGCTTACCCTTACCCTTACCCTTACCCTTACCCTTACCCTTACCCTTGCTTTTACCCTTAAGCTTACCCTTACCCTTACCCTTACCCTTACCCTTACCCTTACCCTTGCTTTTACCCTTAAGCTTACCCTTACCCTTACCCTCACCCTTACCCTTAAGCTTACCCTTACCCTTACCCTTACCCTCACCCTTAACCTTACCCTTACCCTTGCTTTTACCCTTACCCTTAACCCTTACCCTTACCCTTACCCTTACCCTTACCCTTACCCTTACCCTCACCCTTGCTTTTACCCTTAAGCTTACCCTTACCCTTACCCTTACCCTTACCCTTACCCTTACCCTTGCTTTTACCCTTAAGCTTACCCTTACCCTTACCCTTACCCTTACCCTTACCCTTGCTTTTACCCGTAGGCTTACCCTTACCCTTACCCTTACCCTTACCCTTGCTTTTACCCTTAAGCTTACCCTTACCCTTACCCTTACCCTTACTCTTACCCTTACCCTTACCCTTACCCTTACCCTTGCTTTTACCCTTAGGCTTACCCTTACCTTTACCCTTACCCTTACCCTTACCCTTACCCTTACCCTTACCCTTACCCTTGCTTTTACCCTTAAGCTAACCCTTACCCTTACCCTTACCCTTACCCTTACCCTTAACCTTACCCTTACCCTTGCTTTTACCCTTAAGCTCACCCTTACCCTTACCCTTACCCTTACCCTTACACTTACCCTTACCCTGACCCTTACCCTTGCTTTTACCCTTAAGGTTACCCTTACCCTTACCCTTACCCTTACCCTTAAGCTTACCCTTACCCTTACCCTTACCCTTACCCTTACCCTTGCTTTTACCCTTAAGCTTACCCTTACCCTTACCCTTACCCTTACCCTTACCCTTGCTTTTACCCTTAAGCTTACCCTTTCCCTTACCCTTACCCTTACCCTTAAGCTTACCCTTACCCTTACCCTTACCCTTACCCTTACCCTTACCCTTACCCTTACCCTTGCTTTTACCCTTAAGCTTACCCTTACCCTTACCCTTACCCTTACCCTAACCCTTACCCTTAACCTTACCCTTACCCTTACCCTTACCCTTACCCTAACCCTTGCTTTTACCCTTAGGCTTACCCTTACCTTTACCCTTACCATTACCCTTACCCTTACCCTTACCCTTACCCTTACCCTTACCCTTGCTTTTACCCTTAAGCTTACCCTTACCCTTACCCTTACCCTTACCCTTACCCTTACCCTTACCCTTACCCTTACCCTTACCCTTGCTTTTACCCTTAAGCTTACCCTTACCCTTACCCTTACCCTTACCCTTACCCTTACCCTTACCCTTACCCTTACCCTTACCCTTACCCTTACCCTTGCTTTTACCCTTAAGCTTACCCTTACCCTTACCCTTACTCTTATCCTTACCCTTACCCTTACCCTTACCCTTACCCTTACCCTTGCTTTTACCCTTAAGCTTACCCTTACCCTTATCCTTACCCTTACCCTTACCCTTACCCTTACACTTGCTTTTACCCTTAAGCTTACCCTTACCCTTACCCTTACCCTTACACTCACCCTTACCCTTACCCTTACCCTTGCTTATACCCTTAAGCTTACCCTTACCCTTACCCTTACCCTTACCCTCACCCTTACCCTTACCCTTACCCTCACCCTTACCCTTACCCTTACCCTTACCCTTGCTTTTACCCTTAGGCTTACCCTTACCTTTACCCTCACCCTTACCCTTACCCTTACCCTTACCCTTACCCTTACCCTTGCTTTTACCCTTAAGCTTACCCTTACCCTTACCCTTACCCTTACCCTTACCCTTACCCTTACCCTTGCTTTTACCCTTAAGCTTACCCTTACCCTTACCCTTACCCTTACCCTTACCCTTACCCTTACCCTTACCCTTACCCTTACCCTTACCCTTGCTTTTACCCTTAAGCTTACCCTTACCCTTACCCTTACCCTTACCCTTACCCTTACCCTTACCCTTATCCTTACCCTTGCTTTTACCCTTAAGCTTACCCTTACCCTTACCCTTACCCTTACCCTTACCCTTACCCTTACCCTTACCCTTGCTTTTACTCTTAGGCTTACCCTTACCTTTACCCTTACCCTTACCCTTACCCTTACCCTCACCCTTACCCTTACCCTTGCTTTTACCCTTAAGCTTACCCTTACCCTTACCCTTACCCTTACCCTTACCCTTGCTTTTACCCTTAAGCTTACCCTTACCCTTACCCTTAACCTTACCCTTACCCTTGCTTTTACCCTTAGGCTTACCCTTACCCTTACCCTTACCCTTACCCTTGCTTTTACCCTTAAGCTTTCCCTTACCCTTACCCTTACTCTTACCCATACCCTTACCCTTACCCTTACCCTTACACTTACCCTTACCCTTACCCTTACCCTTACCCTTGCTTTTACCCTTAGGCTTACCCTTACCTTTACCCTTACCCTAACCCTTACCCTTACCCTTACCCTTACCCTTACCCTTGCTTTTACCCTTAAGCTTACCCTTACCCTTACCCTTACCCTTACCCTTACCCTTACCCTTACCCTTACCCTTACCCTTACCCTTACCCTTACCCTTACCCTTGCTTTTACCCTTAAGCTTACCCTTACCCTTACCCTTACCCTTACCCTTACCCTTACCCTTACCCTTACCCTTACCCTTACCCTTGCTTTTACCCTTAAGCTTACCCTTACCCTTACCCTTACCCTTACCCTTACCCTTACCCTTACCCTTACCCTTACCCTTACCCTTGCTTTTACCCTTAGGCTTACCCTTACCTTTACCCTTACCCTTACCCTTACACTTACCCTTACCCTTGCTTTTACCCTTAAGCTTACCCTTACCCTTACCCTTAAGCTTACCCTTACCCTTACCCTTACCCTTACCCTTACCCTTACCCTTACCCTTACCCTTACCCTTACCCTTGCTTTTACCCTTAAGCTTACCCTTACCCTTACCCTTACCCTTACCCTTACCCTTGCTTTTACCCTTAAGCTTACCCTTACCCTTACCCTTACCCTTAAGCTTACCCTTACCCTTACCCTTACCCTTACCCTTACCCTTACCCTTACCCTTACCCTTACCCTTACCCTTACCCTTACCCTTACCCTTGCTTTTACCCTTAAGCTTACCCTTACCCTTACCCTTACCCTTACCCTTAAGCTTACCCTTACCCTTACCCTTACCCTTACCCTTACCCTTACCCTTAACCTTAACCTTACCCTTGCTTTTACCCTTAAGCTTACCCTTACCCTTACCCTTACCCTTACCCTTACCCTTAAGCTTACCCTTACCCTTACCCTTACCCTTACCATTACCCTTGCTTTTACCCTTAAGCTTACCCTTACCCTTACCCTTACCCTTACCCTTAAGCTTACCCTTACCCTTACCCTTACCCTTACCCTTACCCTTACCCTTACCCTTACCCTTGCTTTTACCCTTAAGCTTACCCTTACCCTTACCCTTACCCTTACCCTTGCTTTTACCCTTAAGCTTACCCTTACCCTTACCCTTACCCTTACCCTTAAGCTTACCCTTACCCTTACCCTTACCCTTACCCTTACCCTTACCCTTACCCTTACCCTTACCCTTACCCTTACCCTTGCTTTTACCCTTAAGCTTACCCTTACCCTTACCCTTACCCTTACCCTTACCCTTACCCTTACCCTTACCCTTGCTTTTACCCTTAGGCTTACCCTTACCTTTACCCTTACCCTTACCCTTACCCTTACCCTTACCCTTGCTTTTACCCTTAAGCTTACCCTTACCCTTACCCTTACCCTTACCCTTGCTTTTACCCTTAGGCTTACCCTTACCTTTACCCTTACCCTTACCCTTACCCTTACCCTTACCCTTACCCTTACCCTTACCCTTGCTTTTACCCTTAAGCTTACCCTTACCCTTACCCTTACCCTTACCCTTACCCTTACCCTTACCCTTACCCTTACCCTTACCCTTACCCTTACCCTTACCCTTACCCTCACCCTTGCTTTTACCCTTAAGCTTACCCTTACCCTTACCCTTACCCTTACCCTTACCCCTTACCCTTACCCTTACCCTTACCCTTACCCTTACCCTTACCCTTACCCTTGCTTTTACCCTTAAGCTTACCCTTACCCTTACCCTTAACCTTACCCTTACCCTTGCTTTTACCCTTAGGCTTACCCTTACCCTTACCCTTACCCTTACCCTTGCTTTTAACCTTAAGCTTACCCTTACCCTTACCCTTACTCTTACCCATACCCTTACCCTTACCCTTACCCTTACACTTACCCTTACCCTTACCCTTACCCTTACCCTTGCTTTTACCCTTAGGCTTACCCTTACCTTTACCCTTACCCTAACCCTTACCCTTACCCTTACCCTTACCCTTACCCTTGCTTTTACCCTTAAGCTTACCCTTACCCTTACCCTTACCCTTACCCTTACCCTTACCCTTACCCTTACCCTTACCCTTACCCTTACCCTTACCCTTACCCTTGCTTTTACCCTTAAGCTTACCCTTACCCTTACCCTTACCCTTACCCTTACCCTTACCCTTACCCTTACCCTTACCCTTGCTTTTACCCTTAAGCTTACCCTTACCCTTACCCTTACCCTTACCCTTACCCTTACCCTTACCCTTACCCTTACCCTTACCCTTACCCTTACCCTTGCTTTTACCCTTAGGCTTACCCTTACCTTTACCCTTACCCTTACCCTTACACTTACCCTTACCCTTGCTTTTACCCTTAAGCTTACCCTTACCCTTACCCTTACCCTTAAGCTTACCCTTACCCTTACCCTTACCCTTACCCTTACCCTTACCCTTACCCTTACCCTTACCCTTACCCTTACCCTTACCCTTACCCTTGCTTTTACCCTTAAGCTTACCCTTACCCTTACCCTTACCCTTACCCTTACCCTTGCTTTTACCCTTAAGCTTACCCTTACCCTTACCCTTACCCTTAAGCTTACCCTTACCCTTACCCTTACCCTTACCCTTACCCTTACCCTTACCCTTACCCTTACCCTTACCCTTACCCTTACCCTTACCCTTGCTTTTACCCTTAAGCTTACCCTTACCCTTACCCTTACCCTTACCCTTAAGCTTACCCTTACCCTTACCCTTACCCTTACCCTTACCCTTACCCTTAACCTTAACCTTACCCTTGCTTTTACCCTTAAGCTTACCCTTACCCTTACCCTTACCCTTACCCTTACCCTTAAGCTTACCCTTACCCTTACCCTTACCCTTACCCTTACCCTTGCTTTTACCCTTAAGCTTACCCTTGCCCTTACCCTTACCCTTACCCTTAAGCTTACCCTTACCCTTACCCTTACCCTTACCCTTACCCTTACCCTTACCCTTACCCTTGCTTTTACCCTTAAGCTTTCCCTTACCCTTACCCTTACCCTTACCCTTGCTTTTACCCTTAAGCTTACCCTTACCCTTACCCTTACCCTTACCCTTAAGCTTACCCTTACCCTTACCCTTACCCTTACCCTTACCCTTACCCTTACCCTTACCCTTACCCTTACCCTTACCCTTGCTTTTACCCTTAAGCTTACCCTTACCCTTACCCTTACCCTTACCCTTACCCTTACCCTTACCCTTACCCTTGCTTTTACCCTTAGGCTTACCCTTACCTTTACCCTTACCCTTACCCTTACCCTTACCCTTACCCTTGCTTTTACCCTTAAGCTTACCCTTACCCTTACCCTTACCCTTACCCTTGCTTTTACCCTTAGGCTTACCCTTACCTTTACCCTTACCCTTACCCTTACCCTTACCCTTACCCTTACCCTTACCCTTACCCTTGCTTTTACCCTTAAGCTTACCCTTACCCTTACCCTTACCCTTACCCTTACCCTTACCCTTACCCTTACCCTTACCCTTACCCTTACCCTTACCCTTACCCTTACCCTCACCCTTGCTTTTACCCTTAAGCTTACCCTTACCCTTACCCTTACCCTTACCCTTACCCTTACCCTTACCCTTACCCTTACCCTTACCCTTACCCTTACCCTTACCCTTACCCTTACCCTTACCCTTACCCTTACCCTTGCTTTTACCCTTAAGCTTACCCTTACCCTAACCCTTACCCTTACCCTTACCCTTACCCTTACCCTTACCCTTACCCTTACCCTTACCCTTGCTTTTACCCTTAGGCTTACCCTTACCTTTACCCTTACCCTTACCCTTACCCTTACCCTTACCCTTACCCTTGCTTTTACCCTTAAGCTCACCCTTACCCTTACCCTTACCCTTACCCTTACCCTTACCCTTGCTTTTACCCTTAAGCTTACCCTTACCCTTACCCTTACCCTTACCCTTACCCTTGCTTTTACCCTTAGGCTTACCCTTACCCTTACCCTTACCCTTACCCTTAACCTTAAGCTTACCCTTACCCTTACCCTTACCCTTACCCTTACCCTTACCCTTGCTTTTACCCTTAAGCTTTCCCTTACCCTTACCCTTACACTTACCCTTACCCTTACCCTTACCCTTACCCTTACCCTTACCCTTACCCTAACCCTTACCCTTTCCCTTGCTTTTACCCTTAGGCTTACCCTTACCTTTACCCTTACCCTTACCCTTACCCTTAAGCTTACCCTTACCCTTACCCTTACCCTTACCCTTACCCTTACCATTACCGTTACCCTTACCCTTAGCCTTACCCTTACCCTTGCTTTTACCCTTAAGCTTACCCTTACCCTTACCCTTACACTTACCCTTACCCTTACCCTTACCCTTACCCTTACCCTTACCCTAACCCTTACCCTTACCCTTGCTTTTACCCTTAGGCTTACCCTTACCTTTACCCTTACCCTTACCCTTACCCTTACCCTTACCCTTACCCTTACCCTTACCCTTACCCTTACCCTTACTCTTGCTTTTACCCTTAAGCTTACCCTTACCCTTACCCTTACACTCACCCTTACACTTACCCTTACCCTTACCCTTACCCTTACCCTTACCCTTACCCTTACCCTAACCCTAACCCTTACCTTTACCCTTGCTTTTACCCTTAGGCTTACCCTTACCCTTACCCTTACCCTTACCCTTACCCTTACCCTTACCCTTACCCTTACCCTTACCCTTACCCTTACCCTTACCCTTACCCTTGCTTTTACCCTTAAGCTTACCCTTACCCTTACCCTTACCCTTACCCTCACCCTTACCCTTACCTTACCCTTGCTTTTACCCGTAAGCTTACCCTTACCCTTACCCTTACCCTTACCCTTACCCTTACCCTTACCCTTACCCTTACCCTTACCCTTACCCTTACCCTTACCCTTGCTTTTACCCTTAAGCTTACCCTTACCCTTACCCTTACCCTTACCCTTACCCTTACCCTTACTCCTACCCTTACCCTTACCCTTACCCTTACCCTTACCCTTACCCTTACCCTTACCCTTACCCTTACCCTTGCTTTTACCCTTAGGCTTACCCTTACCTTTACCCTTACCCTTACCCTTACCCTTACCCTTACCCTTACCCTTACCCTTACCCTTGCTTTAACCCTTAAGCTTACCCTTACCCTCACCCTTACCCTTACCCTTACCCTTGTTTTACCCTTAGGCTTACCCTTACCCTTACCCTTACCCTTACCCTTGCTTTTACCCTTAAGCTTACCCTTACCCTTACCCTTACCCTTACCCTTACCCTTGTTTTACCCTTAGGCTTACCCTTACCCTTACCCTTACCCTTACCCTTGCTTTTACCCTTAAGCTTACCCTTACCCTTACCCTTACCCTTACCCTTACCCTTACCCTTACCCTTGCCCTTACCCTTACCTTTACCCTTACCCTTGCTTTTACCCTTAGGCTTACCCTAACCTTTACCCTTACCCTTACCCTTACCCTTACCCTTACCCTTACCCTTACCCTTACCCTTACCCTTACCCTTACCCTTACCCTTACCCTTACCCTTACCCTTACCCTTACCCTTGCTTTTACCCTTAAGCTTACCCTTACCCTTACCCTTACCCTTACCTTTAACCTTACCCTTACCCTTACCCTTGCTTTCACCCTTAAGCTTACCCTTACCCTTACCCTCACCCTTACCCTTACCCTTACCCTTGCTTATACCCTTAAGCTTACCCTTACCCTTACCCTTACCCTTACCCTTACCCTTACCCTTACCCTTACCCTTACCCTTGCTTTTACCCTTAGGCTTACCCTTACCTTTACCCTTACCCTTACCCTTACCCTTACCCTTACCCTTACCCTTACCCTTACCCTTGCTTTTACCCTCAAGCTTACCCTTACCCTTACCCTTACCCTTACCCTAACCCTTACCCTTGCTTTTACCCTTAAGCTTACCCTTACCCTTACCCTTACCCTTACCCTTTCCCTTACCCTTATCCTTACCCTTACCCTTACCCTTGCTTTTACACTTAAGCTTACCCTTACCCTTACCCTTACCCTTACCCTTACCCTTACCCTTACCCTTACCCTTACCCTTACCCTTACCCTTACCCTTACCCTTACCCTTACCCTTACCCTTGCTTTTACCCTTAAGCTTACCCTTACCCTTACCCTTACCCTTACCCCTACCCTTACCCTTACCCTTACCCTTACCCTTACCCTTACCCTTGCTTTTACCCTTACCCTTACCCTTACCCTTGCTTTTACCCTTAAGCTTACCCTTACCCTTACCCTTACCCTTACCCTTACCCTTACCCTAACCCTTACCCTTACCCTTACCCTTACCCTTGCTTTTACCCTTACCCTTACCCTTGCTTTTACCCTTAGGCTTACCCTTACCCTTACCCTTACCCTTACCCTTACCCTTGCTTTTACCCTTACCCTTACCCTTGCTTTTACCCTTAGGCTTACCCTTACCCTTACCCTTACCCTTGCTTTTACCCTTAAGCTTACCCTTACCCTTACCCTTACCCTTACCCTTACCCTTACCCTTACCCTTACCCTTACCCTTGCTTTTACCCTTAAGCTTACCCTTACCCTTACCCTTACCCTTACCCTTACCCTTACCCTTACCCTTACCCTTGCTTTTACCCTTAAGCTTACCCTTACCCTTACCCTTACCCTTACCCTTACCCTTACCCTTACCCTTACCCTTACCCTTACCCTTACCCTTACCCTTACCCTTACCCTTACCCTTACCCTTGCTTTTACCCTTAAGCTTACCCTTACCCTCACCCTTACCCTTACCCTTACCCTTACCCTTACCCTTACCCTTACCCTTACCCTTACCCTTACCCTTACCCTTACCCTTACCCATACCCTTGCTTTTACCCTTAGGCTTACCCTTACCTTTACCCTTACCCTTACCCTTACCCTTACCCTTACCCTTACCCTTACCCTTGCTTTTACCCTTAAGCTTACCCTTACCCTTACCCTTTCCCTTACCCTTACCCTCACCCTTGCTTTTACCCTTAAGCTTACCCTTACCCTTACCCTTACCCTTACCCTTACCCTTGCTTTTACCCTTAGGCTTACCCTTACCCTTACACTTACCCTTACCCTTACCCTTACCCTTACCCTTACCCTTGTTTTACCCTTAGGCTTACCCTTACCCTTACCCTTACCCTTACCCTTGCTTTTACCCTTAAGCTTACCCTTACCCTTACCCTTACCCTTACCCTTACCCTTGTTTTACCCTTAGGCTTACCCTTACCGTTACCCTTACCCTTACCCTTGCTTTTACCCTTAAGCTTACCCTTACCCTTACCCTTACCCTTACCCTTACCCTTACCCTTACCCTTGCCCTTACCCTTACCTTTACCCTTACCCTTGCTTTTACCCTTAGGCTTACCCTAACCTTTACCCTTACCCTTACCCTTACCCTTACCCTTACCCTTACCCTTACCCTTACCCTTACCCTTACCCTTACCCTTACCCTTACCCTTACCCTTACCCTTACCCTTACCCTTGCTTTTACCCTTAAGCTTACCCTTACCCTTACCCTTACCCTTACCTTTAACCTTACCCTTACCCTTACCCTTGCTTTCACCCTTAAGCTTACCCTTACCCTTACCCTCACCCTTACCCTTACCCTTACCCTTGCTTATACCCTTAAGCTTACCCTTACCCTTACCCTTACCCTTACCCTTACCCTTACCCTTACCCTTACCCTTACCCTTGCTTTTACCCTTAGGCTTACCCTTACCTTTACCCTTACCCTTACCCTTACCCTTACCCTTACCCTTACCCTTACCCTTACCCTTGCTTTTACCCTCAAGCTTACCCTTACCCTTACCCTTACCCTTACCCTAACCCTTACCCTTGCTTTTACCCTTAAGCTTACCCTTACCCTTACCCTTACCCTTACCCTTTCCCTTACCCTTATCCTTACCCTTACCCTTACCCTTGCTTTTACACTTAAGCTTACCCTTACCCTTACCCTTACCCTTACCCTTACCCTTACCCTTACCCTTACCCTTACCCTTACCCTTACCCTTACCCTTACCCTTACCCTTACCCTTGCTTTTACCCTTAAGCTTACCCTTACCCTTACCCTTACCCTTACCCCTACCCTTACCCTTACCCTTACCCTTACCCTTACCCTTACCCTTGCTTTTACCCTTACCCTTACCCTTACCCTTGCTTTTACCCTTAAGCTTACCCTTACCCTTACCCTTACCCTTACCCTTACCCTTACCCTAACCCTTACCCTTACCCTTACCCTTACCCTTGCTTTTACCCTTACCCTTACCCTTGCTTTTACCCTTAGGCTTACCCTTACCCTTACCCTTACCCTTACCCTTACCCTTGCTTTTACCCTTACCCTTACCCTTGCTTTACCCTTAGGCTTACCCTTACCCTTACCCTTACCCTTGCTTTTACCCTTAAGCTTACCCTTACCCTTACCCTTACCCTTACCCTTACCCTTACCCTTACCCTTACCTTACCCTTGCTTTTACCCTTAAGCTTACCCTTACCCTTACCCTTACCCTTACCCTTACCCTTACCCTTACCCTTACCCTTGCTTTTACCCTTAAGCTTACCCTTACCCTTACCCTTACCCTTACCCTTACCCTTACCCTTACCCTTACCCTTACCCTTACCCTTACCCTTACCCTTACCCTTACCCTTACCCTTACCCTTGCTTTTACCCTTAAGCTTACCCTTACCCTCACCCTTACCCTTACCCTTACCCTTACCCTTACCCTTACCCTTACCCTTACCCTTACCCTTACCCTTACCCTTACCCTTACCCATACCCTTGCTTTTACCCTTAGGCTTACCCTTACCTTTACCCTTACCCTTACCCTTACCCTTACCCTTACCCTTACCCTTACCCTTACCCTTGCTTTTACCCTTAAGCTTACCCTTACCCTTACCCTTTCCCTTACCCTTACCCTCACCCTTGCTTTTACCCTTAAGCTTACCCTTACCCTTACCCTTACCCTTACCCTTACCCTTGCTTTTACCCTTAGGCTTACCCTTACCCTTACACTTACCCTTACCCTTACCCTTACACTTACCCTTACCCTTACCCTTACCCTTACCTTTACCCTTACCCTTACCCTTACCCTTACCCTTACCCTTACCCTTACCCTTACCCTCACCCTTACCCTTACCCTTACCCTTACCCTTACCCTTACCCTTACCCTTGCTTTTACCCTTAGGCTTACCCTTACCTTTACCCTTACCCTTACCCTTACCCTTACCCTTACCCTTGCTTTTACCCTTAAGCTTACCCTTACCCTTACCCTTACCCTTACCCTTACCCTTACCCTTGCTTTTACCCTTAAGCTTACCCTTACCCTTACCCTTACCCTTACCCTTACCCTTGCTTTTACCCTTAGGCTTACCCTTACCCTTACCCTTACCCTTGCTTTTACCCTTAAGATTACCCTTACACTTAACCTTACCCTTACCCTTACCCTTACCCTTACCCTTACCCTTACCCTTACCCTTACCCTTACCCTTACCCTTACCCTTGCTTTTACCCTTAGGCTTACCCTTACCTTTACCCTTACCCTTACCTTTACCCTTACCTTCACCCTTACCCTTACCCTTACCCTTACCCTTACCCTTACCCTTGCTTTTACCCTTAAGCTTACCCTTACCCTTACCCTTACCCTTACCCTTACCTTACCCTTACCCTTACCCTTGCTTTTACCCTTAAGCTTACCCTTACCCTTACCCTTACCCTTACCCTTACCCTCACCCTTACCCTTACCCTTACCCTTGCTTATACCCTTAAGCTTACCCTTACCCTTACCCTTACCCTTACCCTTACCCTTACCCTTACCCTTACCCTTACCCTTACCCTTACCCTTACCCTTACCCTTACCCTTACCCTTACCCTTGCTTTTACCCTTAGGCTTACCCTTACCTTTACCCTTACCCTTACCCTTACCCTTACCCTTACCCTTACCCTTACCCTTACCCTTACCCTTACCCTTGCTTTTACCCTTAAGCTTACCCTTACCCTTACCCTTACCCTTACCCTTACCCTAACCCTTACCCTTGCTTTTACCCTTTAGCTTACCCTTACCCTTACCCTTACCTTTACCCTTACCCTTACCCTTACCCTTACCCTTACCCTTACCCTTACCCTTACCCTTACCCTTACCCTTACCCTTGCTTTTACCCTTAAGCTTACCCTTACCCTTACCCTTACCCTTACCCTTACCCTTACCCTTACCCTTACCCTTACCCTTACCCTTACCCTTACCCTTACCCTTGCTTTTACCCTTAAGCTTACCCTTACCCTTACCCTTACCCTTACCCTTACCCTTGCTTTTACCCTTAGGCTTACCCTTACCTTTACCCTTACCCTTACCCTTACCCTTACCCTTACCCTTACCCTTACCCTTACCCTTGCTTTTACCCTTAAGCTTACCCTTACCCTTACCCTTACCCTTACCCTTACCCTTACCCTTGCTTTTACCCTTAAGCTTACCCTTACCCTTACCCTTACCCTTACCCTTACCCTTGCTTTTACCCTTAGGCTTACCCTTACCCTTACCCTTACCCTTACCCTTGCTTTTACCCTTAAGCTTACCCTTACCCTTACCCTTACTCTTACCCTTACCCTTACCCTTACACTTACCCTAACCCTTACCCTTACCCTTACCCTTACCCTTACCCTTGCTTTTACCCTTAGGCTTACCCTTACCTTACCCTTACCCTAACCCTTACCCTTACCCTTACCCTTACCCTTACCCTTGCTTTTACCCTTAAGCTTACCCTCACCCTTACCCTCATCCTTACCCTTACCCTTACCCTTACACTTGCTTTTACCCTTAAGCTTACCCTTACCCTTACCCTTACCCTTACCCTTACCCTTACCCTTACCCTTACCCTTACCCTTACCCTTACCCTTACCCTTACCCTTACCCTTACCCTTGCTTTTACCCTTAAGCTTACCCTTACCCTTACCCTTACCCTTACCCTTACCCTAACCCTTACCCTTGCTTTTACCCTTAAGCTTACCCTTACCCTTACCCTTACCCTTACCCTTACCCTTACCTTACCCTTACCCTTACCCTTACCCTTACCCTTACCCTTACCCTTACCCTTACCCTTACCCTTACCCTTACCCTTACCCTTACCCTTGCTTTTACCCTTAAGCTTACCCTTACCCTTACCCTTACCCTTACCCTTACCCTTACCCTTACCCTTACCCTTACCCTTACCCTTACCCTTACCCTTACCCTTACCCTTACCCTTGCTTTTACCCTTAAGCTTACCCTTACCCTTACCCTTACCCTTACCCTTACCCTTACCCTTACCCTTGCTTTTACCCTTAGGCTTACCCTTACCTTTACCCTTACCCTTTCCCTTACCCTTACCCTCACCCTTACCCTTACCCTTGCTTTTACCCTTTAGCTTACCCTTACCCTTACCCTTACCCTTACCCTTACCCTTACCCTTACCCTTACCCTTGCTTTTACCCTTAAGCTTACCCTTACCCTTACCCTTACCCTTACCCTTACCCTTGCTTTTACCCTTAGGCTTACCCTTACCCTTACCCTTACCCTTACCCTTGCTTTTACCCTTAAGCTTACCCTTACCCTTACCCTTACTCTTACCCTTACCCTTACCCTTACCCTTACCCTTACCCTTACCCTTACCCTTACCCTTACCTTACCCTTACCCTTACCCTTACCCTTACCCTTACCCTT
>CAUEHS010000125.1:0-73591 GCA_958510865.1 Myrrha octodecimguttata | reverse complement strand
AAGGGTAAGGGTAAGGGTAAGGGTAAGGGTAAGGGTAAGGGTAAGGGTAAGCTTAAGGGTAAAAGCAAGGGTAAGGGGGTAAGGGTAAGGGTAAGGGTAAGGGTAAGGGTAAGGGTAAGGGTAAGGTAAGGGTAAGGGTAAGGGTAAGGGTAAGGGTAAGGGTAAGGGTAAGGGTAAGGGTAAGGTAAGGGTAAGGGTAAAGGTAAGGTTAAGCCTAAGGGTAAAAGCAAGGGTAAGGGTAAGGGTAAGGGTAAGGGTAAGGGTAAGGGTAAGGGTAAGGGTAAGGGTAAGGGTAAGGGTAAGGGTGAGGGTAAGGGTAAGGGTAAGGGTAAGGGTAAGCTTAAGGGTAAAAGCAAGGGTAAGGGTAAGGGTAAGGGTAAGGGTAAGCCTAAGGGTAAAAGCAAGGTAAGGGTAAGGGTAAGGGTAAGGGTAAGGGTAAGGGTAGTAAGGGTAAGGTAAAAGCAAGGGTAAGGGTAAGGGAAAGGGTAAGGGTAAGGGTAAGCTTTAAGGTAAAAGCAAGGGTAAGGGTAAGGGTAAGGGTAAGGGGTAAGGGTAAGGGTAAGGGTAAGGGTAAGGGTAAGGGTAAAGGTAAGGGTAAGCCTAAGGGTCAAAGCAAGGGTAAGGGTAAGGGTAAGAGTAAGGGTAAGGGTAAGGGTAAGGGTAAGGGTAAGGGTAAGCTTAAGGGTAAAAGCAAGGGTAAGGGTAAGGGTAAGGGTAAGGGTAAGGGTAAGGGTAAGGGTAAGGGTAAGGGTAAGGGTAAGAGTAAGGGTAAGGGTCAGGGTAAGGGTAAGGGTAAGCTTAAGGGTAAAAGCAAGGGTAAGGGTAAGGGTGAGGGTAAGGTAAGGGTAAGGGTAAGGGTAAGGGTAAGGGTAAGGGTGAGGGTAAGGGTAAGGGTAAGCTTAAGGGTAAGGGTAAGGGTGAGGGTAAGGGTAAGCCTAAGGGTAAAAGCAAGGGTAAGTGTAAGGGTAAGGGTAAGGGTAAGGGTAAGCTTAAGGGTAAAAGCAAGGGTAAGGGTAAGGGTAAGGGTAAGGGTAAGGGTAAGGGTAAGGGTAAGCTTACCCTTACCCTTACCCTTACCCTTACCCTTACCCTTACCCTTACCCTTGCTTTTACCCTTAGGCTTAACCTTACCTTTACCCTTACCCTTACCCTTACCCTTACCCTTACCCTTACCCTTACCCTTACCCTTACCCTTACCCTTACCCTTACCCTTACCCTTACCCTCACACTTACCCTTACCCTTACCCTTACCCTTGCTTTTACCCTTAAGCTTACCCTTACCCTTACCCTTACCCTTACCCTTACCCTTACCCTTACCCTTGCTTTTACCCTTAAGCTCACTCTTACCCTTACCCTTACCCTTACCCTCACCCTTACCCTTACCCTTACCCTTGCTTATACCCTTAAGCTTACCCTTACCCTTACCCTTACCCTTACCCTTACCCTTACCCTTACCCTTACCCTTACCCTTACCCTTACCCTTACCCTTGCTTTTACCCTTAGGCTTACCCTTACCTTTACCCTTACCCTTACCCTTACCCTTACCCTTACCCTTACTCTTGCTTTTACCCTTAAGCTTACCTTACCCTTACCCTTACCCTTACCCTTACCCTTACCCTAACCCTTACCCTTGCTTTTACCCTTAAGCTTACCCTTACCCTTACCCTTACCCTTACTCTTACCCTTACCCTTACCCTTACCCTTGCTTTTACCCTTAAGCTTACCCTTACCCTTACCCTTACCCTTACCCTCACCCTTACCCTTACCCTTACCCTTACCCTTATCCTTACCCTTGCTTTTACCCTTAAGCTTACCCTTACCCTTACCCTTACCCTTACCCTTACCCTTACCCTTACCCTTACCCTTACCCTTACCCTTACCCTTGCTTTTTACTCTTAGGCTCACCCTTACCTTTACCCTTACCCTTACCCTTACCCTTACCCTTACCCTTACCCTTACCCTTACCTTACCCTTACCCTTACCCTTACCCTTACCCTTACCCTTACCCTTACCCTTACCCTCACCCTTGCTTTTACCCTTAAGCTTACCCTTACCCTTACCCTTACCCTTACCCTTACCCTTGCTTTTACCCTTAAGCTTACCCTTACCCTTACCCTTACCCTTAAGCTTACCCTTACCCTTACCCTTACCCTTACCCTTACCCTTACCCTTACCCTTACCCTTGCTTTTACCCTTAAGCTTACCCTTACCCTTACCCTTACCCTTACCCTAACCCTTACCCTTAACCTTACCCTTACCCTTACCCTTACCCTTACCCTTACCCTTACCCTTACCCTTGCTTTTACCCTTAGCTTACCCTTACCTTTACCCTTACCATTACCCTTACCCTTACCCTTACCCTTACCCTTACCCTTACCCTTGCTTTTACCCTTAAGCTTACCCTTACCCTTACCTTACCCTTACCCTTACCCTTACCCTTACCCTTACCCTTACCCTTACCCTTACCCTTGCTTTTACCCTTAAGCTTACCCTTACCCTTACCCTTACCCTTACCCTTACCCTTACCCTTACCCTTACCCTTACCCTTACCCTCACCCTTACCCTTACCCTTACCCTTGCTTTTACCCTTAAGCTTACCCTTACCCTTACCCTTACTCTTACCCTTACCCTTACCCTTACCCTTACCCTTGCTTTTACCCTTAAGCTTACCCTTACCCTTACCTTTACCCTTACCCTTACCCTTAAACTTACCCTTACCCTTACCCTTACCCTTACCCTTACCCTTACCCTTACCCTTGCTTTTACCTTTAGGCTTACCCTTAACTTTAGCCTTACCCTTACCCTTACCCTTACCCTTACCCTTACCCTTACCCTTGCTTTTACCCTTAAGCTTACCCCCTTACCCTTACCCTTACCCTTACCCTTACCCTTACCCTTACCCTTGCTTTTCCCCTTTAGCTTACCCTTACCCTTACCCTTACCCTTACACTTACCCTTGCTTTTACCCTTAGGCTTACCCTTACCCTTACCCCTTACCCTTACCCTTAAGCTTACCCTTACCCTTACCCTTACCCTTACCCTTACCCTTACCCTTACCCTTACCCTTACCCTTACCTTACCCTTGCTTTTACCCTTAAGCTTACCCTTACCCTTTCCCTGACCCTTACCCTTACCCTTACCCTTACCCTTACCCTTACCCTTACCCTTACCCTTACCCTTGCTTTGACCCTTAGGCTTACCCTTACCTTTACCCTTACCCTTACCCTTACCCTTACCCTTACCCTTACCCTTACCCTTACCTTACCCTTACCCTTACCCTTGCTTTTACCCTTAAGCTTACCCTTACCCTTACCCTTACCCTTACCCTTACCCTTACCCTTACCCTTACCCTTACCCTTGCTTTTACCCTTAAGCTTACCCTTACCCTTACCCTTACCCTTACCCTTGCTTTTACCCTTAGGCTTACCCTTACCCTTACCCTTACCCTTACCCTTGCTTTTACCCTTAAGCTTACCCTTACCCTTACCCTTACCCTTACCCTTACCCTTACCCTTACCCTTACCCTTACCCTTACCCTTACCCTTACCCTTACCCTTACCCTTACCCTTACCCTTACCCTTACCCTTACCCTTGCTTTTACCCTTAGGCTTAACCTTACCTTTACCCTTACCCTTACCCTTACCCTTACCCTAACCCTTACCCTTACCCTTACCCTTACCCTTACCCTTACCCTTACCTTACCCTTACCCTTACCCTTACCCTTACCCTTGCTTTTACCCTTAAGCTTACCCTTACCCTTACCCTTACCCTTACCCTTACCCTTACCCTTACCCTTGCTTTTACCCTTAAGCTTACCCTTACCCTTACCCCTTACCCTTACCCTCACCCTCACCCTTACCCTTACCCTTGCTTATACCCTTAAGCTTACCCTTACCCTTACCCTTCCCTTACCCTTACCCTTACCCTTACCCTTACCCTTACCCTTACCCTTACCCTTACCCTTACCCTTTCCCTTGCTTTTACCCTTAAGCTTACCCTTACCCTTACCCTTACCTTTCCCTTACCCTTGCTTTTACCCTTAGGCTTACCCTTACCCTTACCCTTACCCTTACCCTTGCTTTTACCCTTAAGCTTAACCTTACCCTTACCCTTACCCTTACTCTTACCCTTACCCTTACCCTTACCCTTACCCTTGCTTTTACCCTTAGGCTTACCCTTACCTTTACCCTTACCCTTACCCTTACCCTTACCCTTACCCTTACCCTTACCCTTACCCTTACCCTTGCTTTTACCCTTAAGCTAACCCTTACCCTTACCCTTACCCTTACCCTTACCCTTAACCTTACCCTTACCCTTGCTTTTACCCTAAGCTCACCCTTACCCTTACCCTTACCCTTACCCTTACACTTACCCTTACCCTGACCCTTACCCTTGCTTTTACCCTTAAGCTTACCCTTACCCTTACCCTTACCCTTACCCTTACCCTTGCTTTTACCCTTAAGCTTACCCTTACCCTTACCCTTACCCTTACCCTTACCCTTAAGCTTACCCTTACCCTTACCTTACCCTTACCCTTACCCTTACCCTTACCCTTACCCTTGCTTTTACCCTTAAGCTTACCCTTACCCTTACCCTTACCTTTACCCTAACCCTTACCTTAACCTTACCCTTACCCTTACCCTTACCCTTACCCTTACCCTTGCTTTTACCCTTAGGCTTACCCTTACCTTAACCCTTACCATTACCCTTACCCTTACCCTTACCCTTACCCTTACCCTTACCCTTAAGCTTACCCTTACCCTTACCCTTACCCTTACCCTTACCCTTACCCTTGCTTTCACCTTTAAGCTTACCCTTACCCTTACCCTTACCCTTACTCTAACCCTTACCCTTAACCTTACCCTTACCCTTACCCTTACCCTTACCCTTACCCTTACCCTTATCCTTACCCTTACCCTTACCCTTACCCTTGCTTTTACCCTTAAGCTTACCCTTACCCTTACCCTTACCCTTACCCTTACCCTTACCCTTACCCTTGCTTTTACCCTTAAGCTTACCCTTACCCTTACCCTTACCCTTACCCTTACCCTTGGTTTTACCCTTAGGCTTACCCTTACCCTTACCCTTACCCTTACCCTTGCTTTTACCCTTAAGCTTACCCTTACCCTTACCCTTACCCTTACCCTTACCCTTACCCTTACCCTTACCCTTACCCTTACACTTACCCTTACCCTTACCCTTACCCTTACCCTTACCCTTACCCTTACCCTTACCCTTGCTTTTACCCTTAGGCTTAACCTTACCTTTACCCTTACCTTACCCTTACCCTTACCCTTACCCTTACCCTTACCCTTACCCTTACCCTTACCCTTACCCTTGCTTTTACCCTTAAGCTTACCCTTACCCTTACCCTTACCCTTACCCTTACCCTTACCCTTACCCTTACCCTTACCCTTGCTTTTACCCTTAAGCTTACCCTTACCCTTACCCTCACCCTTACCCTCACCCTTACCCTTACCCTTACCCTTGCTTATACCCTTAAGCTTACCCTTACCCTTACCCTTACCCTTACCCTTACCCTTACCCTTACCCTTACCCTTACCCTTACCCTTACCCTTACTCTTACCCTTACCTTACCCTTCCCTTTACCCTTAAGCTTACCCTTACCTTTACCCTTACCCTTACCCTTACCCTTACCCTTACCCTTACCCTTACCCTTACCCTTGCTTTTACCCTTAAGCTTACCCTTACCCTTACCCTTACCCTTACCCTTACCCTAACCCTTACCCTTGCTTCTACCCTTAAGCTTACCCTTACCCTTACCCTTACCCTTACCCTTACCCTTACCCTTACCCTTACCCTTACCCTTACCCTTGCTTTTACCCTTAAGCTTACCCTTACCCTTACCCTTACCCTTACCCTTACCCTTACCCTTACCCTTACCCTTACCCTTACCCTTACCCTTATCCTTACCCTTGCTTTTACCCTTAAGCTTACCCTTACCCTTACCCTTACCCTTACCCTTACCCTTACCCTTACCCTTACCCTTACCCTCACCCTTACCCTTACCCTTACCCTTGCTTTTACTCTTAGGCTTACCCTTACCTTTACCCTTACCCTTACCCTTACCCTCACCCTCACCCTTACCCTAACCCTTGCTTTTACCCTTAAGCTTACCCTTACCCTTACCCTTACCCTTACCCTTACCCTTGCTTTTACCCTTAAGCTTACCCTTACCCTTAACCTTAACCTTACCCTTACCCTTGCTTTTACCCTTAGGCTTACCCTTACCCTTACCCTTACCCTTGCTTTTACCCTTAAGCTTACCCTTACCCTTACCCTTACTCTTACCCTTACCCTTACCCTTACCCTTACCCTTACCCTTACCCTTACCCTTACCCTTGCTTTTACCCTTAGGCTTACCCTTACCTTTACCGTTACCCTAACCCTTACCCTTACCCTTACCCTTACCCTTACCCTTACCCTTGCTTTTACCCTTAAGCTTACCCTTACCCTTACCCTTACCCTTACCCTTACCCTTACCCTTACCCTTACCCTTACCCTTACCCTTACCCTTACCCTTACCCTTGCTTTTACCCTTAAGCTTACCCTTACCCTTACACTTACCCTTACCCTTACCCTTACCCTTACCCTTGCTTTCACCCTTAAGCTTACCCTTACCCTTACCCTTACCCTTACCCTTACCCTTACCCTTACCCTTACCCTTACCCTTACCCTTACCCTTGCTTTTACCCTTAGGCTTACCCTTACCTTTACCCTTACCCTTACCCTTACCCTTACCCTTACCCTTGCTTTTACCCTTAAGCTTACCCTTACCCTTACCCTTACCCTTAAGCTTACCCTTACCCTTACCCTTACCCTTACCCTTACCCTTACCCTTACCCTTACCCTTGCTTTTACCCTTAAGCTTACCCTTACCCTTACCCTTACCCTTAAGCTTACCCTTACCCTTACCCTTACCCTTACCCTTACCCTTACCCTTACCCTTACCCTTACCCTTACCCTTACCCTTACCCTTGCTTTTACCCTTAAGCTTACCCTTACCCTTACCCTTACCCTTACCCTTAAGCTTACCCTTACCCTTACCCTTTCCCTTACCCTTACCCTTACCCTTACCCTTAACCTTACCCTTGCTTTTACCCTTAAGCTTACCCTTACCCTTACCCTTTCCCTTACCCTTAAGCTTACCCTTACCCTTACCCTTACCCTAACCCTTACCCTTGCTTTTACCCTTAAGCTTACCCTTACCCTTACCCTTACCCTTACCCTTAAGCTTACCCTTACCCTTACCCTTACCCTTACCCTTACCCTTACCCTTACCCTTGCTTTTACCCTTAAGCTTACCCTTACCCTTACCCTTACCCTTACCCTTGCTTTTACCCTTAAGCTTACCCTTACCCTTACCCTTACCCTTACCCTTAAGCTTACCCTTACCCTTACCCTTACCCTTACCCTTACCCTTACCCTTACCCTTACCCTTACCCTTGCTTTTACCCTTAAGCTTACCCTTACCCTTACCCTTACCCTTACCCTTACCCCTTACCCTTACCCTTACCCTTACCCTTACCCTTACCCTTGCTTTTACCCTTAGGCTTACCCTTACCTTTACCCTTACCCTTACCCTTACCCTTACCCTTACCCTTACCCTTACCCTTACCCTTGCTTTTACCCTTAAGCTTACCCTTACCCTTACCCTTACCCTTACCCTTACCCTTACCCTTACCCTTGCTTTTACCCTTAAGCTTACCCTTACCCTTATCCTTACCCTTACCCTTACCCTTGCTTTTACCCTTAGGCTTACCCTTACCCTTACCCTTACCCTTACCCTTGCTTTTACCCTTAAGCTTACCCTTACCCTTACCCTTACCCTTACCCTTACCCTTACCCTCACCCTTACCCTTACCCTTACCCTTACCCTTACCCTTACCCTTACCCTTACCCTTACCCTTACCCTTACCCTTACCCTTACCCTTACCCTTACCCTTACCCTTGCTTTTACCCTTAGGCTTACCCTTACCTTTACCCTTACCCTTACCCTTACCCTTACCCTTACCCTTGCTTTTACCCTTAAGCTTACCTTACCCTTACCCTTACCCTTACCCTTACCCTCACCCTTACCCTTACCCTTACCCTTACCCTTGCTTTTACCCTTAAGCTTACCCTTACCCTTACCCTTACCCTTCCCCTTACCCTTACCCTTACCCTTACCCTTACCCTTACCCTTACCCTTACCCTCACCCTTGCTTTTACCCTTAAGCTTACCCTTACCCTTACCCTTACCCTTACCCTTACCCTTACCCTTGCTTTTACCCTTAAGCTTACCCTTACCCTTACCCTTACCCTTACCCTTACCCTTGCTTTTACCCTTAGGCTTACCCTTACCCTTACCCTTGCTTTTACCCTTAAGCTTACCCTTACCCTTACCCTTACCCTTACTCTTACCCTTACCCTTACCCTTACCCTTACCCTTGCTTTTACCCTTAGGCTTACCCTTACCTTTACCCTTTACCTTACCCTTACCCTTAACCTTACCCTTACCCTTACCCTTACCCTTGCTTTTACCCTTAAGCTTACCCTTACCCTTACCCTTACCCTTACCCTTACCCTTACCCTTACCCTTACCCTTACCCTTGCTTTTACCCTTAAGCTCACCCTTACCCTTACCCTTACCCTTACCCTTACCCTTACCCTTACTCTTACCCTTACCCTTGCTTTTACCCTTAAGCTTACCCTTACCCTTAACCCTTACCCTTACCCTTAAGCTCACCCTTACCCTTACCCTTACCCTTACCCTTACCCTTACCCCTTACCCTTACCCTTGCTTTTACCCTTAAGCTTACCCTTACCCTTACCCTTACCCTTACCCTTACCCTTGCTTTTACCCTTACGCTTACCCTTACCCTTACCCTTACCCTTACCCTTAAGCTTACCCTTACCCTTACTCTTACCCTTACCCTTACCCTTACCCTTACCCTTACCCTTACCCTTACCTTACCCTTACCCTTACCCTTACCCTTGCTTTTACCCTTAAGCTTACCCTTACCCTTACCCTTACCCTTACCCTTACCCTTACCCTTACCCTTGCTTTTACCCTTAAGCTTACCCTTACCCTTACCCTTACCCTTACCCTTACCCTTACCCTAACCCTTACCCTTGCTTTTACCCTTAAGCTTACCCTTACCCTTACCCTTACCCTTACCCTTACCCTTACCCTTACCCTTACCCTTACCCTTACCCTTACCCTTACCCTTGCTTTTACCCTTAAGCTTACCCTTACCCTTACCCTTACCCTTACCCTTACCCTTACCCTTACCCTTACCCTTACCCTTACCCTTACCCTTACCCTTACCCTTACCCTTACCCTTACCCTTATCCTTACCCTTGCTTTTACCCTTAAGCTTACCCTTACCCTTACCCTTACCCTTACCCTTACCCTTACCCTTACCCTTACCCTTACCCTTACCCTTACCCTTACCCTTACCCTTACCCTTACCCTTGCTTTTACTCTTAGGCTTACCCTTACCTTTACCCTTACCCTTACCCTTACCCTCACCCTCACCCTTACCCTTACCCTTGCTTTTACCCTTAAGCTTACCCTTACCCTTACCCTTACCCTTACCCTTACCCTTGCTTTTACCCTTAAGCTTACCCTTACCCTTACCCTTAACCTTACCCTTACCCTTGCTTTTACCTTAGGCTTACCCTTACCCTTACCCTTACCCTTACCCTTGCTTTTACCCTTAAGCTTACCCTTACCCTTACCCTTACTCTTACCCTTACCCTTACCCTTACACTTACCCTTACCCTTACCCTTACCCTTACCCTTACCCTTGCTTTTACCCTTAGGCTTACCCTTACCTTTACCCTTACCCTAACCCTTACCCTTACCCTTACCCTTACCCTTACCCTTACCCTTGCTTTTACCCTTAAGCTTACCCTTACCCTTACCCTTACCCTTACCCTTACCCTTACCCTTACCCTTACCCTTACCCTTACCCTTGCTTTTACCCTTAAGCTTACCCTTACCCTTACCCTTACCCTTACCCTTACCCTTACCCTTACCCTTACCCTTGCTTTTACCCTTAAGCTTACCCTTACCCTTACCCTTACCCTTACCCTTACCCTTACCCTTACCCTTACCCTTACCCTTACCCTTGCTTTTACCCTTAGGCTTACCCTTACCTTTACCCTTACCCTTACCCTTACCCTTACCCTTGCTTTTACCCTTAAGCTTACCCTTACCCTTACCCTTACCCTTAAGCTTACCCTTACCCTTACCCTTACCCTACCCTTACCCTTACCCTTACCCTTACCCTTACCCTTACCCTTACCCTTACCCTTACCCTTACCCTTGCTTTTACCCTTAAGCTTACCCTTACCCTTACCCTTACCCTTACCCTTACCCTTGCTTTTACCCTTAAGCTTACCCTTACCCTTACCCTTACCCTTAAGCTACCCTTACCCTTACCTTACCCTTACCTTACCCTTACCCTTACCCTTACCCTTACCCTTACCCTTACCCTTACCTTTACCCTTACCCTTGCTTTTACCCTTAAGCTTACCCTTACCCTTACCCTTACCCTTACCCTTAAGCTTACCCTTACCCTTACCCTTACCCTTACCCTTACCCTTACCCTTAACCTTACCCTTGCTTTTACCCTTAAGCTTACCCTTACCCTTAACCTTACCCTTACCCTTAAGCTTACCCTTACCCTTACCCTTACCCTTACCCTTGCTTTTACCCTTAAGCTTACCCTTACCCTTACCCTTACCCTTACCCTTGCTTTTACCCTTAAGCTTACCCTTACCCTTACCCTTACCCTTACCCTTAAGCTTACCCTTACCCTTACCCTTACCCTTACCCTTACCCTTACCCTTACCCTTACCCTTGCTTTTACCCTTAAGCTTACCTCTTACCCTTACCCTTACCCTTACCCTTACCCTTACCCTTACCCTTACCCTTACCCTTACCCTTACCCTTACCCTTGCTTTTACCCTTAGGCTTACCCTTACCTTTACCCTTACCCTTACCCTTACCCTTACCCTTACCCTTACCCTTGCTTTTACCCTTAAGCTTACCCTTACCCTTACCCTTACCCTTACCCTTACCCTTACCCTCACCCTTGCTTTTACCCTTAAGCTTACCCTTACCCTTACCCTTACCCTTACCCTTACCCTTGCTTTTACCCTTAGGCTTACCCTTTACCCTTATCCTTACCCTTACCCTTGCTTTACCCTTAAGCTTACCCTTACCCTTACCCTTACCCTTACCCTTACCCTTACCCTTACCCTTACCCTTACCCTTACCCTTACCCTTACCCTCACCCTTACCCTTACCCTTACCCTTACCCTTACCCTTACCCTTACCCTTACCCTTACCCTTACCCTTACCCTTACCCTTACCCTTGCTTTTACCCTTAAGCTTACCCTTACCCTTACCCTTACCCTTACCCTTAAGCTACCCTTACCCTTACCCTTACCCTTACCCTTACCCTTACCCTTACCCTTACCCTTACCCTTGCTTTTACCCTTAAGCTTACCCTTACCCTTACCCTTACCCTTACCCTTACCCTTACCCTTAAGCTTACCCTTACCCTTACCCTTACCATTACCCTTACCCTTACCCTTACCCTTAACCTTACCCTTGCTTTTACCCTTAAGCTTACCCTTACCCTTACCCTTACCCTTAAGCTTACCCTTACCCTTACCCTTACCCTTACCCTTACCCTTGCTTTTACCCTTAAGCTTACCCTTACCCTTACCCTTACCCTTACCCTTAAGCTTACCCTTACCCTTACCCTTACCCTTACCCTTACCCTTACCCTTACCCTTACCCTTGCTTTTACCCTTAAGCTTACCCTTACCCTTACCCTTACCCTTACCCTTGCTTTTACCCTTAAGCTTACCCTTACCCTTACCCTTACCCTTACCCTTAAGCTTACCCTTACCCTTACCCTTACCCTTACCCTTACCCTTACCCTTACCCTTACCCTTACCCTTGCTTTTACCCTTAAGCTTACCCTTACCCTTACCCTTACCCTTACCCTTACCCTTACCCTTACCCTTACCCTTACCCTTACCCTTACCCTTGCTTTTACCCTTAGGCTTACCCTTACCTTTACCCTTACCCTTACCCTTACCCTTACCCTTACCCTTACCCTTACCCTTACCCTTACCCTTGCTTTTACCCTTAAGCTTACCCTTACCCATACCCTTACCCTTACCCTTACCCTTACCCTTACCCTTACCCTTGCTTTTACCCTTAAGCTTACCCTTACCCTTATCCTTACCCTTACCCTTACCCTTGCTTTTACCCTTAGGCTTACCCTTACCCTTACCCTTACCCTTACCCTTGCTTTTACCCTTAAGCTTACCCTTACCCTTACCCTTACCCTTACCCTTACCCTTACCCTCACCCTTACCCTTACCCTTACCCTTACCCTTACCCTTACCCTTACCCTTACCCTTACCCTTACCCTTACCCTTACCCTTACCCTTACCCTTACCCTTACCCTTGCTTTTACCCTTAGGCTTACCCTTACCTTTACCCTTACCCTTACCCTTACCCTTACCCTTACCCTTGCTTTTACTCTTAAGCTTACCCTTACCCTTACCCTTACCCTTACCCTTACCCTCACCCTTACCCTTACCCTTACCCTTACCCTTGCTTTTACCCTTAAGCTTACCCTTACCCTTACCCTTACCCTTCCCCTTACCCTTACCCTTACCCTTACCCTTACCCTTACCCTTACCCTTACCCTCACCCTTGCTTTTACCCTTAAGCTTACCCTTACCCTTACCCTTACCCTTACCCTTACCCTTACCCTTGCTTTTACCCTTAAGCTTACCCTTACCCTTACCCTTACCCTTACCCTTACCCTTGCTTTTACCCTTAGGCTTACCCTTACCCTTACCCTTACCCTTACCCTTGCTTTTACCCTTAAGCTTACCCTTACCCTTACCCTTACCCTTACTCTTACCCTTACCCTTACCCTTACCCTTACCCTTGCTTTTACCCTTAGGCTTACCCTTACCTTTACCCTTACCCTTACCCTTACCCTTACCCTTACCCTTACCCTTACCCTTACCCTTGCTTTTACCCTTAAGCTTACCCTTACCCTTACCCTTACCCTTACCCTTACCCTTACCCTTACCCTTACCCTTACCCTTACCCTTGCTTTTACCCTTAAGCTCACCCTTACCCTTACCCTTACCCTTACCCTTACCCTTACCCTTACTCTTACCCTTACCCTTGCTTTTACCCTTAAGCTTACCCTTACCCTTACCCTTACCCTTACCCTTAAGCTTACCCTTACCCTTACCCTTACCCTTACCCTTACCCTTACCCTTACCCTTGCTTTTACCCTTAAGCTTACCCTTACCCTTACCCTTACCCTTACCCTTACCCTTGCTTTTACCCTTACGCTTACCCTTACCCTTACCCTTACCCTTACCCTTAAGCTTACCCTTACCCTTACTCTTACCCTTACCCTTACCCTTACCCTTACCCTTACCCTTACCCTTACCCTTACCCTTACCCTTACCCTTACCCTTGCTTTTACCCTTAAGCTTACCCTTACCCTTACCCTTACCCTTACCCTTACCCTTACCCTTACCCTTGCTTTTACCCTTAAGCTTACCCTTACCCTTACCCTTACCCTTACCCTTACCCTTACCCTAACCCTTACCCTTGCTTTTACCCTTAAGCTTACCCTTACCCTTACCCTTACCCTTACCCTTACCCTTACCCTTACCCTTACCCTTACCCTTGCTTTTACCCTTAAGCTTACCCTTACCCTTACCCTTACCCTTACCCTTACCCTTACCCTTACCCTTACCCTTACCCTTACCCTTACCCTTACCCTTACCCTTACCCTTATCCTTACCCTTGCTTTTACCCTTAAGCTTACCCTTACCCTTACCCTTACCCTTACTCTTACCCTTACCCTTACCCTTACCCTTACCCTTACCCTTACCCTTACCCTTACCCTTACCCTTACCCTTACCCTTACCCTTGCTTTTACTCTTAGGCTTACCCTTACCTTTACCCTTACCCTTACCCTTACCCTCACCCTCACCCTTACCCTTACCCTTGCTTTTACCCTTAAGCTTACCCTTACCCTTACCCTTACCCTTACCCTTACCCTTGCTTTTACCCTTAAGCTTACCCTTACCCTTACCCTTAACCTTACCCTTACCCTTGCTTTTACCCTTAGGCTTACCCTTACCCTTACCCTTACCCTTACCCTTGCTTTTACCCTTAAGCTTACCCTTACCCTTACCCTTACTCTTACCCTTACCCTTACCCTTACACTTACCCTTACCCTTACCCTTACCCTTACCCTTACCCTTGCTTTTACCCTTAGGCTTACCCTTACCTTTACCCTTACCCTAACCCTTACCCTTACCCTTACCCTTACCCTTACCCTTACCCTTGCTTTTACCCTTAAGCTTACCCTTACCCTTACCCTTACCCTTACCCTTACCCTTACCCTTACCCTTACCCTTACCCTTACCCTTACCCTTACCCTTACCCTTACCCTTGCTTTTACCCTTAAGCTTACCCTTACCCTTACCCTTACCCTTACCCTTACCCTTACCCTTACCCTTACCCTTGCTTTTACCCTTAAGCTTACCCTTACCCTTACCCTTACCCTTACCCTTACCCTTACCCTTACCCTTACCCTTACCCTTGCTTTTACCCTTAGGCTTACCCTTACCTTTACCCTTACCCTTACCCTTACCCTTACCCTTGCTTTTACCCTTAAGCTTACCCTTACCCTTACCCTTACCCTTAAGCTTACCCTTACCCTTACCCTTACCCTTACCCTTACCCTTACCCTTACCCTTACCCTTACCCTTACCCTTACCCTTACCCTTACCCTTACCCTTGCTTTTACCCTTAAGCTTACCCTTACCCTTACCCTTACCCTTACCCTTACCCTTGCTTTTACCCTTAAGCTTACCCTTACCCTTACCCTTACCCTTAAGCTTACCCTTACCCTTACCCTTACCCTTACCCTTACCCTTACCCTTACCCTTACCCTTACCCTTACCCTTACCCTTACCCTTACCCTTACCCTTGCTTTTACCCTTAAGCTTACCCTTACCCTTACCCTTACCCTTACCCTTAAGCTTACCCTTACCCTTACCCTTACCCTTACCCTTACCCTTACCCTTACCCTTAACCTTACCCTTGCTTTTACCCTTAAGCTTACCCTTACCCTTACCCTTACCCTTACCCTTAAGCTTACCCTTACCCTTACCCTTACCCTTACCCTTACCCTTGCTTTTACCCTTAAGCTTACCCTTACCCTTACCCTTACCCTTACCCTTGCTTTTACCCTTAAGCTTACCCTTACCCTTACCCTTACCCTTACCCTTAAGCTTACCCTTACCCTTACCCTTACCCTTACCCTTACCCTTACCCTTACCCTTACCCTTACCCTTACCCTCACCCTTACCCTTACCCTTACCCTTACCCTTACCCTTACCCTTACCCTTACCCTTACCCTTAACCTTGCTTTTACCCTTAGGCTTACCCTTACCTTTACCCTTACCCTTACCCTTACCCTTACCCTTACCCTTGCTTTTACCCTTAAGCTTACCCTTACCCTTACCCTTACCCTTACCCTTACCCTCACCCTTACCCTTACCCTTACCCTTACCCTTGCTTTTACCCTTAAGCTTACCCTTACCCTTACCCTTACCCTTACCCTTACCCTTACCCTTACCCTTACCCTTACCCTTACCCTTACCCTTACCCTTACCCTCACCCTTGCTTTTACCCTTAAGCTTACCCTTACCCTTACCCTTACCCTTACCCTTACCCTTACCCTTGCTTATACCCTTAAGCTTACCCTTACCCTTACCCTTAAGGGTAAGGGTAAGGGTAAGGGTAAGGGTAAGGGTAAGGGTAAGGGTAAGGGTAAGGGTAAGGGTAAGGGTAAGGGTAAGGGTAAGGGTAAGGGTAAGGGTAAGGGTAAGGGTAAGGGTAAGGGTAAGGGTAAGGGTAAGGGTAAGGGTAAGGGTAAGGGTAAGGGTAAGGGTAAGCTTAAGGGTAAAAGCAAGGGTAAGGGTAAGGGTAAGGGTAAGCCTAAGGGTAAAAGCAAGGGTAAGGGTAAGGGTAAGGGTAAGGGTAAGCTTAAGGGTAAAAGCGAGGGTAAGGGTAAGGGTAAGGGTAAGGGTAAGGGTAAGGGTATGGGTAAGGGTAAGGGTAAGCTTAAGGGTAAAAGCAAGGGTAAGATTAAGGGTAAGGGTAAGGGTAAGGGTAAGGGTAAGGGTAAGGGTAAGGGTAAAGGTAAGGGTAAGCCTAAGGGTAAAAGCAAGGGTAAGGGTAAGGGTAAGGGTAAGGGTAAGGGTAAGCTTAAGGGTAAAAGCAAGGGTAAGGGTAAGGGTAAGGGTAAGGGTAAGGGTAAGGGTAAGGGTAAGGGTAAGGGTAAGGGTAAGGGTAAGGGTAAAGGTAAGGGTAAGCCTAAGGGTAAAAGCAAGGGTAAGGGTAAGGGTAAGGGTAAGGGTAAGAGTAAGGGTAAGGGTAAGGGTAAGGGTAAGCTTAAGGGTAAAAGCAAGGGTAAGGGTAAGGGCAAGGGTAAGGGTAAGCCTAAGGGTAAAAGCAAGGGTAAGGGTAAGGGTAAGGGTAAGGGTTAGGGTAAGGGTAAGCTTAAGGGTAAAAGCAAGGGTGAGGGTAAGGGTAAGGGTAAGGGTAAGGGTAAGGGTAAGGGTAAGGGTAAGGGTAAGGGTAAGCTTAAGGGTAAAAGCAAGGGTAAGGGTAAGGGTAAGGGTAAGGGTAAGGGTAAGGGTAAGGGTAAGGGTAAGGGTAAGGGTAAGCTTAAGGGTAAAAGCAAGGGTAAGGGTAAGGGTAAGGGTAAGGGTAAGGGTAAGGGTAAAGGTAAGGGTAAGCCTAAGGGTAAAAGCAAGGGTAAGGGTAAGGGTAAGGGTAAGGGTAAGGGTAAGGGTAAGGGTAAGGGTAAGGGTAAGGGTAAGGGTAAGGGTAAGGGTAAGGGTAAGGGTAAGGGTAAGGGTAAGGGTAAGGGTAAGGGTAAGGGTAAGGGTAAGGGTAAGGGTAAGGGTAAGGGTAAGGGTAAGGGTAAGGGTAAGGGTAAGGGTAAGGGTAAGGGTAAGGGTAAGGGTAAGCTTAAGGGTAAAAGCAAGGGTAAGCCTAAGAGTAAAAGCAAGGGTAAGGGTAAGGGTAAGGGTAAGGGTAAGGGTAAGGGTAAGGGTAAGGGTAAGGGTAAGCTTAAGGGTAAAAGCAAGGGTAAGGATAAGGGTAAGGGTAAGGGTAAGGGTAAGGGTAAGGGTAAGCTTAAGGGTAAAAGCAAGGGTAAGGGTAAGGGTAAGGGTAAGGGTAAGGGTAAAGGTAAGGGTAAGCCTAAGGGTAAAAGCAAGGGTAAGGGTAAGGGTAAGGGTAAGGGTAAGGGTAAGGGTAAGGGTAAGGGTAAGGGTAAGGGTAAGGGTAAGCTTAAGGGTAAAAGCAAGGGTAAGGGTAAGGGTAAGGGTAAGGGTAAGGGTAAGGGTAAGGGTAAGGGTAAGGGTAGGGGTAAGGGTAAGGGTAAGGGTAAGGGTAAGCTTAAGGGTAAGGGTAAGGGTAAGGGTAAGGGTAAGCTTAAGGGTAAAAGCAAGGTTAAGGGTAAGGGTAAGGGTAAGGGTAAGGGTAAGGGTAAGGATAAGGGTAAGCTTAAGGGTAAGGGTAAGTGTAAGGGTAAGGGTAAGCTTAAGGGTAAAAGCAAGGGTAAGGGTAAGGGTAAGGGTAAGGGTAAGGGTAAGCTTAAGGGTAAGGGTAAGGGTAAGGGTAAGCTTAAGGGTAAAGGCAAGGGTAAGGTTAAGGGTAAGGGTAAGGGTAAGGGTAAGGGTAAGGGTAAGCTTAAGGGTAAGGGTAAGGGTAAGGGTAAGGGTAAGCTTAAGGGTAAAAGCAAGGGTAAGGGTAAGGTTAAGGGTAAGGGTAAGGGTAAGGGTAAGGGTAAGGGTAAGGGTAAGGGTAAGGGTAAGGGTAAGGGTAAGGGTAAGGGTAAGGGTAAGGGTAAGCTTAAGGGTAAGGGTAAGGGTAAGGGTAAGCTTAAGGGTAAAAGCAAGGGTAAGGGTAAGGGTAAGGGTAAGGGTAAGGGTAAGCTTAAGGGTGAAAGCAAGGGTAAGGGTAAGGGTAAGGGTAAGGGTAAGGGTAAGGGTAAGGTTAAGGGTAAGGGTAAGGGTAAGGGTAAGCTTAAGGGTAAGGGTAAGGGTAAGGGTAAGCTTAAGGGTAAAAGCAAGGGTAAGGGTAAGGGTAAGGGTAAGGGTAAGGGTGAGGGTAAAGGTAAGGGTTGGCCTAAGGGTAAAAGCAAGGGTAAGGGTAAGGGTAAGGGTAAGGGTAAGGGTAAGGGTAAGGGTAAGGGTAAGGGTAAGGGTAAGGGTAAGGGTAAGCTTAAGGGTAAAAGCAAGGGTAAGGGAAGGGTAAGGGTAAGGGTAAGGGTAAGGGTAAGGGTAAGGGTAAGGGTAAGGGTAAGGGTAAGGGTAAGCTTAAGGGTAAAAGCAAGGGTAAGGGTAAGGGTAAGGGTAAGGGTAAGGGTAAGGGTAAGGGTAAGGGTAAGGGTAAGGGTAAGCTTAAGGGTAAAAGCAAGGGTAAGGGTAAGGGTAAGGGTAAGGGTAAGGGTTAGGGTAAGGGTAAAGGTAAGGGTAAGCCTAAGGGTAAAAGCAAGGGTAAGGGTAAGGGTAAGGGTAAGGGTAAGGGTAAGGGTAAGGGTAAGGGTAAGGGTAAGAGTAAGGGTAAGGGTTAGGGTAAGCTTAAGGGTAAAAGCAAGGGTAAGGGTAAGGGTAAGGGTAAGGGTAAGGGTAAGCCTAAGGGTAAAAGCAAGGGTAAGGGTAAGGTTAAGGGTAAGGGTAAGGGTAAGCTTAAGGGTAAAAGCAAGGGTAAGGGAAGGGGTAAGGGTAAGGGTAAGGGTAAGCTTAAGGGTAAAAGCAAGGGTAAGGGTAAGGGTGAGGGTAAGGGTAATTGTAAGGGTAAGGGTAAAGGTAAGGGTAAGCCTAAGAGTAAAAGCAAGGGTAAGGGTAAGGGTAAGGGTAAGGGTAAGGGTAAGGGTAAGGGTAAGGGTAAGGGTAAGCTTAAGGGTAAAAGCAAGGGTAAGGATAAGGGTAAGGGTAAGGGTAAGGGTAAGGGTAAGGGTAAGCTTAAGGGTAAAAGCAAGGGTAAGGGTAAGGGTAAGGGTAAGGGTAAGGGTAAGGGTAAGGGTAAGGGTAAGGGTAAGGGTAAGGGTAAGCTTAAGGGTAAAAGCAAGGGTAAGGGTTAGGGTAAGGGTAAGGGTAAGGGTAAGGGTAAGGGTAAGCTTAAGGGTAATAGCAAGGGTAAGGGTAAGGGTAAGGGTAAGGGTAAGGGTAAAGGTAAGGGTAAGCCTAAGGGTAAAAGCAAGGGTAAGGGTAAGGGTAAGGGTAAGGGTAAGGGTAAGGGTAAGGGTAAGGGTAAGGGTAAGGGTAAGGGTAAGGGTAAGGGTAAGGGTAAGGGTAAGCTTAAGGGTATATGCAAGTTTAAGGGTAAGGGTAAGGGTGAGGGTAAGGGTAAGGGTAAGGGTAAGGGTAAGCTTAAGGGTAAAAGCAAGGGTAAGGGTAAGGGTAAGGGTAAGGGTAAGGGTAAGGGTAAGCTTAAGGGTAAAAGCAAGGGTAAAGGTAAGGGTAAGGGTAAGGGTAAGGGTAAGGGTAAGGGTAAGGGTAAGGGTAAGGGTAAAGGTAAGGTTAAGCCTAAGGGTAAAAGCAAGGGTAAGTGTAAGGGTAAGGGTAAGGGTAAGGGTAAGCTTAAGGGTAAAAGCAAGGGTAAGGGTAAGGGTAAGGGTAAGGGTAAGGGTAAGGGTAAGGGTAAGGGTAAGGTTAAGGGTAAGGCTAAAGGTAAGGGTAAGCCTAAGGGTAAAAGCAAGGGTAAGGGTAAGGGTAAGGGTAAGGGTAAGGGTAAGGGTAAGGGTAAGTTTAAGGCTAAGGGTAAGGGTAAAGGTAAGGGTAAGGGTAAGCTTAAGGGTAAAAGCAAGGGTAAGGGTAAGGGTAAGGGTAAGGGTAAGAGTAAGGGTAAGGGTAAGGGTAAGCTTAAGGGTAAAAGCAAGGGTAAGGGTAAGGGTAAGGGTAAGGGTGAGGGTAAGGGTAAGGGTAAGGGTAAGGGTAAGGGTAAGGGTAAGGGTAAGGGTAAGCTTAAGGGTAAAAGCAAGGGTAAGGGTAAGGGTAAGGGTAAGGGTAGGGGTAAGGGTAAGGGTAAGGGTAAGGGTAAGGGTAAGGGTAAGCTTAAGGGTAAAAGCAAGGGTAAGGGTAAGGGTAAGGGTAAGGGTAAGGGTAAGGGTAATGGTAAGGGTAAAGGTAAGGGTAAGCCTAAGGGTAAAAGCAAGGGTAAGGGTAAGGGTAAGGGTAAGGGTAAGGGTAAGGGTAAGGTTAAGGGTAAGGGTTAGGGTAAGGGTAAGGGTAAGGGTAAGGGTAAGCTTAAGGGTAAAAGCAAGGGTAAGGGTAAGGGTAAGGGTAAGGGTAAGGGTAAGGGTAAGGGTAAGCTTAAGGGTAAGGGTAAGGGTAAGGGTAAGCTTAAGGGTAAAAGCAAGGGTAAGGGTAAGGGTAAGGGTAAGGGTAAGCTTAAGGGTAAAAGCAAGGGTGAGGGTAAGGGTAAGGGTAAGGGTAAGGGTAAGGGTAAGAGTAAGAGTAAGGGTAAGGGTAAGGGTAAGGGTAAGGGTAAAGGTAAGGGTAAGCCTAAGAGTAAAAGCAAGGGTAAGGGTAAGGGTAAGGGTAAGGGTAAGGGTAAGGGTAAGGGTAAGGGTAAGGGTAAGGGTAAGGGTAAGGGTAAGCTTAAGGGTAAAAGCAAGAGTAAGGATAAGGGTGAGGGTAAGGGTAAGGGTAAGGGTGAGGGTAAGGGTAAGGGTAAGGGTAAGGGTAAGCTTAAGGGTAAAAGCAAGGGTAAGGGTAATGGTAAGGGTAAGGGTAAGGGTAAGGGTAAGGGTAAGCTTAAGGGTAAAAGCAAGGGTAAGGGTTAGGGTAAGGGTAAGGGTAAGGGTAAGGGTAAGGGTAAGCTTAAGGGTAAAAGCAAGGGTAAGGGTAAGGGTAAGGGTAAGGGTAAGGGTAAGGGTAAGGGTAAAGGTAAGGGTAAGCCTAAGGGTAAAAGCAAGGGTAAGGGTAAGGGTAAGGGTAAGGGTAAGGGTAAGGGTAAGGGTAAGGGTAAGGGTAAGGGTAAGGGTAAGGGTAAGGGTAAGCTTAAGGGTATAAGCAAGGGTAAGGGTAAGGGTAAGGGTGAGGGTAAGGGTAAGGGTAAGGGTAAGGGTGAGCTTAAGGGTAAAAGCAAGGGTAAGGGTAAGGGTAAGGGTAAGGGTAAGGGTAAGGGTAAGGGTAAGCTTAAGGGTAAAAGCAAGGGTAAGGGTAAGGGTAAGGGTAAGGGTAAGGGTAAGGGTAAGGGTAAGGGTAAGGGTAAGGGTAAGGGTAAGGGTAAGGGTAAGGGTAAGGGTAAGGGTAAGGGTAAGGGTAAAGGTAAGGTTAAGCCTAAGGGTAAAAGCAAGGGTAAGGGTAAGGGTAAGGGTAAGGGTAAGGGTAAGGGTAAGGGTAAGGGTAAGGGTAAGGGTAAGGGTAAGGGTAAGGGTAAGGGTAAGGGTAAGGGTAAGGGTAAGGTTAAGGGTAAGGGTAAGCTTAAGGGTAAAAGCAAGGGTAAGGGTAAGGGTAAGGGTAAGGGTAAGCCTAAGGGTAAAAGCAAGGGTAAGGGTAAGGGTAAGGGTAAGGGTAAGGGTAAGGGTAAGCTTAAGGGTAAAAGCAAGGGTAAGGGTAAGGGTAAGGGTAAGGGTAAGGGTAAGGGTAAGCTTAAAGGTAAAAGCAAGGGTAAGGGTAAGGGTAAGGGTAAGGGTGAGTGTAAGGGTAAGGGTAAGGGTAAGGGTAAAGGTAAGGGTAAGCCTAAGGGTCAAAGCAAGGGTAAGGGTAAGGGTAAGAGTAAGGGTAAGGGTAAGGGTAAGGGTAAGGGTAACGGTAAGGGTAAGGGTAAGCTTAAGGGTAAAAGCAAGGGTAAGGGTAAGGGTAAGGGTAAGGGTAAGGGTAAGGGTAAGGGTAAGGGTAAGGGTAAGGGTAAGGGTAAGAGTAAGGGTAAGGGTAAGGGTAAGGGTAAGGGTAAGCTTAAGGGTAAAAGCAAGGGTAAGGATAAGGGTAAGGGTAAGGGTAAGGGTAAGGGTAAGGGTAAGGGTAAGGGTAAGGGTAAGGGTAAACTTAAGGGTAAGGGTAAGGGTAAGGGTAAGCCTAAGGGTAAAAGCAAGGGTAAGTGTAAGGGTAAGGGTAAGGGTAAGGGTAAGCTTAAGGGTAAAAGCAAGGGTAAGGGTAAGGGTAAGGGTAAGGGTAAGGGTAAGCTTACCCTTACCCTTACCCTTACCCTTACCCTTACCCTTACCCTTACCCTTACCCTTGCTTTTACCCTTAGGCTTAACCTTACCTTTACCCTTACCCTTACCCTTACCCTTACCCTTACCCTTACCCTTACCCTTAACCTTACCCTTACCCTTACCCTTACCCTTACCCTTACCCTTACCCTTACCCTTGCTTTTACCCTTAAGCTTACCCTTACCCTTACCCTTACCCTTACCCTTACCCTTACCCTTACCCTTGCTTTTACCCTTAAGCTCACCCTTACCCTTACCCTTACCCTTACCCTCACCCTTACCCTTACCCTTACCCTTGCTTATACCCTTAAGCTTACCCTTACCCTTACCCTTACCCTTACCCTTACCCTTACCCTTACCCTTACCCTTACCCTTACCCTTACCCTTACCCTTACCCTTACCCTTACCCTTACCCTTGCTTTTACCCTTAGGCTTACCCTTACCTTTACCCTTACCCTTACCCTTACCCTTACCCTTACCCTTACCCTTACCCTTACCCTTACCCTTGCTTTTACCCTTAAGCTTACCCTTACCCTTACCCTTACCCTTACCCTTACCCTTACCCTAACCCTTACCCTTGCTTTTACCCTTAAGCTTACCCTTACCCTTACCCTTACCCTTACCCTTACCCTAACCCTTACCCTTACCCTTACCCTTACCCTTGCTTTTACCCTTAAGCTTACCCTTACCCTTACCCTTACCCTTTCCCTCACCCTTACCCTTACCCTTACCCTTACCCTTATCCTTACCCTTGCTTTTACCCTTAAGCTTACCCTTACCCTTACCCTTACCCTTACCCTAACCCTTACCCTTACCCTTACCCTTACCCTTGCTTTTACTCTCAGGCTTACCCTTACCTTTACCCTTACCCTTACCCTTACCCTTACCCTTACCCTTACCCTTACCCTTACCCTTACCCTTACCCTTACCCTCACCCTTGCTTTTACCCTTAAGCTTACCCTTACCCTTACCCTTACCCTTACCCTTACCCTTGCTTTTACCCTTAAGCTTACCCTTACCCTTACCCTTACCCTTAAGTTACCCTTACCCTTACCCTTACCCTTACCCTTACCCTTACCCTTACCCTTGCTTTTACCCTTAAGCTTACCCTTACCCTTACCCTTACCCTTACCCTTACCCTAACCCTTACCCTTAACCTTACCCTTACCCTTACCCTTACTCTTACCCTTACCCTTGCTTTTACCCTTAGGCTTACCCTTACCTTTACCCTTACCATTACCCTTACCCTTACCCTTACCCTTACCCTTACCCTTACCCTTGCTTTTACCCTTAAGCTTACCCTTACCCTTACCCTTACCCTTACCCTCACCCTTGCTTTTACCCTTAAGCTTACCCTTACCCTTACCCTTACCCTTAAGTTACCCTTACCCTTACCCTTACCCTTACCCTTACCCTTACCCTTACCCTTGCTTTTACCCTTAAGCTTACCCTTACCCTTACCCTTACCCTTACCCTTACCCTTAAGTTACCCTTACCCTTACCCTTACCCTTACCCTTACTCTTACCCTTACCCTTGCTTTTACCCTTAGGCTTACCCTTACCTTTACCCTTACCATTACCCTTACCCTTACCCTTACCCTTACCCTTACCCTTACCCTTGCTTTTACCCTTAAGCTTACCCTTACCCTTACCCTTACCCTTACCCTTACCCTTACCCTTACCCTTACCCTTACCCTTGCTTTTACCCTTAAGCTTACCCTTACCCTTACCCTTACCCTTACCCTTACCCTTACCCTTACCCTTACCCTTACCCTTACCCTTACCCTTACCCTTACCCTTACCCTTACCCTTGCTTTTACCCTTAAGCTTACCCTTACCCTTACCCTTACTCTTACCCTTACCCTTACCCTTACCCTTACCCTTGCTTTTACCCTTAAGCTTACCCTTACCCTTACCTTTACCCTTACCCTTACCCTTACCCTTAAACTTACCCTTACCCTTACCCTTACCCTTACCCTTACCCTTAACCTTACCCTTACCCTTGCTTTTACCCTTAGGCTTACCCTTACCTTTAGCCTTACCCTTACCCTTACCCTTACCCTTACCCTTACCCTTACCCTTACCCTTGCTTTTACCCTTAAGCTTACCCTTACCCTTACCCTTACCCTTACCCTTACCCTTGCTTTTACCCTTAAGCTTACCCTTACCCTTACCCTTACCCTTACACTTACCCTTGCTTTTACCCTTAGGCTTACCCTTACCCTTACCCTTACCCTTACCCTTAAGCTTACCCTTACCCTTACCCTTACCCTTACCCTTACCCTTACCCTTACCCTTACCCTTGCTTTTACCCTTAAGCTTACCCTTACCCTTACCCTTACCCTTACCCTTACCCTTACCCTTACCCTTACCCTTACCCTTACCCTTACCCTTACCCTTACCCTTGCTTTGACCCTTAGGCTTACCCTTACCTTTACCCTTACCCTTACCCTTACCCTTACCCTTACCCTTACCCTTACCCTTACCCTTACCCTTACCCTTACCCTTACCCTTGCTTTTACCCTTAAGCTTACCCTTACCCTTACCCTTACCCTTACCCTTACCCTTACCCTTACCCTTGCTTTTACCCTTAAGCTTACCCTTACCCTTACCCTTACCCTTACCCTTGCTTTTACCCTTAGGCTTACCCTTACCCTTACCCTTACCCTTACCCTTGCTTTTACCCTTAAGCTTACCCTTACCCTTACCCTTACCCTTACCCTTACCCTTACCCTTACCCTCACCCTTACCCTTACCCTTACCCTTACCCTTACCCTTACCCTTGCTTTTACCCTTAGGCTTAACCTTACCTTTACCCTTACCCTTACCCTTACCCTTACCCTTACCCTTACCCTTACCCTTACCCTTACCCTTACCCTTACCCTTACCCTTACCCTTACCCTTACCCTTACCCTTACCCTTACCCTTACCCTTACCCTTACCCTTACCCTTACCCTTGCTTTTACCCTTAAGCTTACCCTTACCCTTACCCTTACCCTTACCCTTACCCTTACCCTTACCCTTACCCTTGCTTTTACCCTTAAGCTTACCCTTACCCTTACCCTTACCCTTACCCTCACCCTTACCCTTACCCTTACCCTTGCTTATACCCTTAAGCTTACCCTTACCCTTACCCTTACCCTTACCCTTACCCTTACCCTTACCCTTACCCTTACCCTTACCCTTACCCTTACCCTTACCCTTACCCTTACCCTTACCCTTGCTTTTACCCTTAAGCTTACCCTTACCCTTACCCTTACCCTTTCCCTTACCCTTGCTTTCACCCTTAGGCTTACCCTTACCCTTACCCTTACTCTTACCCTTGCTTTTACCCTTAAGCTTAACCTTACCCTTACCCTTACTCTTACCCTTACCCTTACCCTTACCCTTACCCTTGCTTTTACCCTTAGGCTTACCCTTACCTTTACCCTTACCCTTACCCTTACCCTTACCCTTACCCTTACCCTTACCCTTGCTTTTACCCTTAAGCTAACCCTTACCCTTACCCTTACCCTTACCCTTACCCTTAACCTTACCCTTACCCTTGCTTTTACCCTTAAGCTCACCCTTACCCTTACCCTTACCCTTACCCTTACACTTACCCTTACCCTGACCCTTACCCTTGCTTTTACCCTTAAGCTTACCCTTACCCTTACCCTTACCCTTACCCTTACCCTTGCTTTTACCCTTAAGCTTACCCTTACCCTTACCCTTACCCTTACCCTTACCCTTAAGCTTACCCTTACCCTTACCCTTACCCTTACCCTTACCCTTACCCTTACCCTTACCCTTGCTTTTACCCTTAAGCTTACCCTTACCCTTACCCTTACCCTTACCCTAACCCTTACCCTTAACCTTACCCTTACCCTTACCCTTACCCTTACCCTTACCCTTACCCTTGCTTTTACCCTTAGGCTTACCCTTACCTTTACCCTTACCATTACCCTTACCCTTACCCTTACCCTTACCCTTACCCTTACCCTTACCCTTACCCTTAAGCTTACCCTTACCCTTACCCTTACCCTTACCCTTACCCTTACCCTTACCCTTACCCTTGCTTTTACCCTTAAGCTTACCCTTACCCTTACCCTTACCCTTACTCTAACCCTTACCCTTAACCTTACCCTTACCCTTACCCTTACCCTTACCCTTACCCTTATCCTTACCCTTACCCTTACCCTTACCCTTGCTTTTACCCTTAAGCTTACCCTTACCCTTACCCTTACCCTTACCCTTACCCTTACCCTTACCCTTGCTTTTACCCTTAAGCTTACCCTTACCCTTACCCTTACCCTTACCCTTACCCTTGCTTTTACCCTTAGGCTTACCCTTACCCTTACCCTTACCCTTACCCTTGCTTTTACCCTTAAGCTTACCCTTACCCTTACCCTTACCCTTACCCTTACCCTTACCCTTACCCTTACCCTTACCCTTACCCTTACCCTTACCCTTACCCTTACCCTTACCCTTACCCTTACCCTTGCTTTTACCCTTAGGCTTAACCTTACCTTTACCCTTACCCTTACCCTTACCCTTACCCTTACCCTTACCCTTACCCTTACCCTTACCCTTACCCTTACCCTTACCCTTACCCTTGCTTTTACCCTTAAGCTTACCCTTACCCTTACCCTTACCCTTACCCTTACCCTTACCCTTACCCTTACTCTTACCCTTGCTTTTACCCTTAAGCTTACCCTTACCCTTACCCTCACCCTTACCCTCACCCTTACCCTCACCCTTACCCTTACCCTTACCCTTGCTTATACCCTTAAGCTTACCCTTACCCTTACCCTTACCCTTAACCTTACCCTTACCCTTACCCTTACCCTTACCCTTACCCTTACCCTTACCCTTACCCTTACCCTTACCCTTACCCTTACCCTTCCCTTTACCCTTAAGCTTACCCTTACCTTTACCCTTACCCTTACCCTTACCCTTACCCTTACCCTTACCCTTACCCTTACCCTTGCTTTTACCCTTAAGCTTACCCTTACCCTTACCCTTACCCTTACCCTCACCCTAACCCTTACCCTTGCTTTTACCCTTAAGCTTACCCTTACCCTTACCCTTACCCTTACCCTTACCCTTACCCTTACCCTTACCCTTACCCTTACCCTTGCTTTTACCCTTAAGCTTACCCTTACCCTTACCCTTACACTTACCCTTACCCTTACCCTTACCCTTACCCTTACCCTTACCCTTATCCTTACCCTTGCTTTTACCCTTAAGCTTACCCTTACCCTTACCCTTACCCTTACCCTTACCCTTACCCTTACCCTTACCCTTACCCTTACCCTCACCCTTACCCTTACCCTTACCCTTGCTTTTACTCTTAGGCTTACCCTTACCTTTACCCTTACCCTTACCCTTACCCTCACCCTCACCCTTACCCTTACCCTTGCTTTTACCCTTAAGCTTACCCTTACCCTTACCCTTACCCTTACCCTTACCCTTGCTTTTACCCTTAAGCTTACCCTTACCCTTACCCTTAACCTTACCCTTACCCTTGCTTTTACCCTTAGGCTTACCCTTACCCTTACCCTTACCCTTGCTTTTACCCTTAAGCTTACCCTTACCCTTACCCTTACTCTTACCCTTACCCTTACCCTTACCCTTACCCTTACCCTTACCCTTACCCTTACCCTTACCCTTACCCTTGCTTTTACCCTTAGGCTTACCCTTACCTTTACCCTTACCCTAACCCTTACCCTTACCCTTACCCTTACCCTTACCCTTGCTTTTACCCTTAAGCTTACCCTTACCCTTACCCTTACCCTTACCCTTACCCTTACCCTTACCCTTACCCTTACCCTTACCCTTGCTTTTACCCTTAAGCTTACCCTTACCCTTACCCTTACCCTTACCCTTACCCTTACCCTTACCCTTGCTTTTACCCTTAAGCTTACCCTTACCCTTACCCTTACCCTTACCCTTACCCTTACCCTTACCCTTACCCTTACCCTTACCCTTACCCTTGCTTTTACCCTTAGGCTTACCCTTACCTTTACCCTTACCCTTACCCTTACCCTTACCCTTACCCTTGCTTTTACCCTTAAGCTTACCCTTACCCTTACCCTTACCCTTAAGCTTACCCTTACCCTTACCCTTACCCTTACCCTTACCCTTACCCTTACCCTTACCCTTACCCTTACCCTTACCCTTACCCTTACCCTTACCCTTACCCTTGCTTTTACCCTTAAGCTTACCCTTACCCTTACCCTTACCCTTACCCTTACCCTTGCTTTTACCCTTAATCTTACCCTTACCCTTACCCTTACCCTTAAGCTTACCCTTACCCTTACCCTTACCCTTACCCTTACCCTTACCCTTACCCTTACCCTTACCCTTACCCTTACCCTTACCCTTGCTTTTACCCTTAAGCTTACCCTTACCCTTACCCTTACCCTTACCCTTAAGCTTACCCTTACCCTTACCCTTACCCTTACCCTTACCCTTACCCTTACCCTTGCTTTTACCCTTAGGCTTACCCTTACCTTTACCCTTACCCTAACCCTTACCCTTACCCTTACCCTTACCCTTACCCTTGCTTTTACCCTTAAGCTTACCCTTACCCTTACCCTTACCCTTACCCTTACCCTTACCCTTACCCTTACCCTTACCCTTACCCTTGCTTTTACCCTTAAGCTTACCCTTACCCTTACCCTTACCCTTACCCTTACCCTTACCCTTACCCTTGCTTTTACCCTTAAGCTTACCCTTACCCTTACCCTTACCCTTACCCTTACCCTTACCCTTACCCTTACCCTTACCCTTACCCTTGCTTTTACCCTTAGGCTTACCCTTACCTTTACCCTTACCCTTACCCTTACCCTTACCCTTACCCTTGCTTTTACCCTTAAGCTTACCCTTACCCTTACCCTTACCCTTAAGCTTACCCTTATCCTTACCCTTGCTTTTACCCTTAAGCTTACCCTTACCCTTACCCTTACCCTTACCCTTACCCTTACCCTTACCCTTGCTTTTACCCTTAAGCTTACCCTTACCCTTACCCTTACCCTTACCCTTACCCTTACCCTTACCCTTACCCTTACCCTTACCCTTGCTTTTACCCTTAGGCTTACCCTTACCTTTACCCTTACCCTTACCCTTACCCTTACCCTTACCCTTGCTTTTACCCTTAGGCTTACCCTTACCCTTACCCTTACCCTTACCCTTACCCTTACCCTTACCCTTACCCTTACCCTTACCCTTACCCTTACCCTAACCCTTACCCTTACCCTTACCCTTACCCTTGCTTTTACCCTTAAGCTTACCCTTACCCTTACCCTTACCCTTACCCTTACCCTTACCCTTACCCTTACCCTTACCCTTACCCTTACCCTTATCCTTACCCTTGCTTTTACCCTTAAGCTTACCCTTACCCTTACCCTTACCCTTACCCTTACCCTTACCCTTACCCTTACCCTTACCCTTACCCTCACCCTTACCCTTACCCTTACCCTTGCTTTTACTCTTAGGCTTACCCTTACCTTTACCCTTACCCTTACCCTTACCCTCACCCTCACCCTTACCCTTACCCTTGCTTTTACCCTTAAGCTTACCCTTACCCTTACCCTTACCCTTACCCTTACCCTTGCTTTTACCCTTAAGCTTACCCTTACCCTTACCCTTAACCTTACCCTTACCCTTGCTTTTACCCTTAGGCTTACCCTTACCCTTACCCTTACCCTTGCTTTTACCCTTAAGCTTACCCTTACCCTTACCCTTACTCTTACCCTTACCCTTACCCTTACCCTTACCCTTACCCTTACCCTTACCCTTACCCTTACCCTTACCCTTACCCTTACCCTTGCTTTTACCCTTAGGCTTACCCTTACCTTTACCCTTACCCTAACCCTTACCCTTACCCTTACCCTTACCCTTACCCTTGCTTTTACCCTTAAGCTTACCCTTACCCTTACCCTTACCCTTACCCTTACCCTTACCCTTACCCTTACCCTTGCTTTTACCCTTAAGCTTACCCTTACCCTTACCCTTACCCTTACCCTTACCCTTACCCTTACCCTTGCTTTTACCCTTAAGCTTACCCTTACCCTTACCCTTACCCTTACCCTTACCCTTACCCTTACCCTTACCCTTACCCTTACCCTTGCTTTTACCCTTAGGCTTACCCTTACCTTTACCCTTACCCTTACCCTTACCCTTACCCTTACCCTTGCTTTTACCCTTAAGCTTACCCTTACCCTTACCCTTACCCTTAAGCTTACCCTTACCCTTACCCTTACCCTTACCCTTACCCTTACCCTTACCCTTACCCTTACCCTTACCCTTACCCTTACCCTTACCCTTACCCTTGCTTTTACCCTTAAGCTTACCCTTACCCTTACCCTTACCCTTACCCTTACCCTTGCTTTTACCCTTAAGCTTACCCTTACCCTTACCCTTACCCTTACCCTTAAGCTTACCCTTACCCTTACCCTTACCCTTACCCTTACCCTTACCCTTACCCTTACCCTCACCCTTACCCTTACCCTTACCCTTACCCTTGCTTTTACCCTTAAGCTTACCCTTACCCTTACCCTTACCCTTACCCTTAAGCTTACCCTTACCCTTACCCTTACCCTTACCCTTACCCTTACCCTTACCCTTGCTTTTACCCTTAGGCTTACCCTTACCTTTACCCTTACCCTAACCCTTACCCTTACCCTTACCCTTACCCTTACCCTTGCTTTTACCCTTAAGCTTACCCTTACCCTTACCCTTACCCTTACCCTTACCCTTACCCTTACCCTTACCCTTACCCTTACCCTTACCCTTGCTTTTACCCTTAAGCTTACCCTTACCCTTACCCTTACCCTTACCCTTACCCTTACCCTTACCCTTGCTTTTACCCTTAAGCTTACCCTTACCCTTACCCTTACCCTTACCCTTACCCTTACCCTTACCCTTACCCTTACCCTTACCCTTGCTTTTACCCTTAGGCTTACCCTTACCTTTACCCTTACCCTTACCCTTACCCTTACCCTTACCCTTGCTTTTACCCTTAAGCTTACCCTTACCCTTACCCTTACCCTTAAGCTTACCCTTACCCTTACCCTTACCCTTACCCTTACCCTTACCCTTACCCTTACCCTTACCCTTACCCTTACCCTTACCCTTACCCTTACCCTTGCTTTTACCCTTAAGCTTACCCTTACCCTTACCCTCACCCTTACCCTTACCCTTGCTTTTACCCTTAAGCTTACCCTTACCCTTACCCTTACCCTTAAGCTTACCCTTACCCTTACCCTTACCCTTACCCTTACCCTTACCCTTACCCTTACCCTTACCCTTACCCTTACCCTTGCTTTTACCCTTAAGCTTACACTTACCCTTACCCTTACCCTTACCCTTAAGCTTACCCTTACCCTTACCCTTACCCTTACCCTTACCCTTACCCTTAACCTTACCCTTGCTTTTACCCTTAAGCTTACCCTTACCCTTACCCTTACCCTTACCCTTACCCTTGCTTTTACCCTTAGGCTTACCCTTACCCTAACCCTTACCCTTACCCTTGCTTTTACCCTTAAGCTTACCCTTACCCTTACCCTTACCCTTACCCTTACCCTTACCCTTGCTTTTACCCTTAAGCTTACCCTTACCCTTACCCTTACCCTTACCCTTGCTTTTACCCTTAGGCTTACCCTTACCCTTACCCTTACCCTTACCCTTGCTTTTACCCTTAAGCTTACCCTTACCCTTACCCTTACCCTTACCCTTACCCTTACCCTTACCCTTACCCTTACCCTTACCCTTACCCTTACCCTTACCCTTACCCTTACCCTTACCCTTACCCTTACCCTTACCCTTGCTTTTACCCTTAGGCTTAACCTTACCTTTACCCTTACCCTTACCCTTACCCTTACCCTTACCCTTACCCTTACCCTTACCCTTACCCTTACCCTTACCCTTAACCTTACCCTTGCTTTTACCCTTAAGCTTACCCTTACCCTTACCCTTACCCTTACCCTTACCCTTACCCTTACCCTTACCCTTACCCTTGCTTTTACCCTTAAGCTTACCCTTACCCTTACCCTCACCCTTACCCTCACCCTTACCCTTACCCTTACCCTTGCTTATACCCTTAAGCTTACCCTTACCCTTACCCTTACCCTTACCCTTACCCTTACCCTTACCCTTACCCTTACCCTTACCCTTACCCTTACCCTTACCCTTACCCTTACCCTTCCCTTTACCCTTAAGCTTACCCTTACCTTTACCCTTACCCTTACCCTTACCCTTACCCTTACCCTTACCCTTACCCTTACCCTTGCTTTTACCCTTAAGCTTACCCTTACCCTTACCCTTACCCTTACCCTTACCCTAACCCTTACCCTTGCTTTTACCCTTAAGCTTACCCTTACCCTTACCCTTACCCTTACCCTTACCCTTACCCTTACCCTTACCCTTACCCTTACCCTTGCTTTTACCCTTAAGCTTACCCTTACCCTTACCCTTACCCTTACCCTTACCCTTACCCTTACCCTTACCCTTACCCTTACCCTTATCCTTACCCTTGCTTTTACCCTTAAGCTTACCCTTACCCTTACCCTTACCCTTACCCTTACCCTTACCCTTACCCTTACCCTTACCCTCACCCTTACCCTTACCCTTACCCTTGCTTTTACTCTTAGGCTTACCCTTACCTTTACCCTTACCCTTACCCTTACCCTCACCCTCACCCTTACCCTTACCCTTGCTTTTACCCTTAAGCTTACCCTTACCCTTACCCTTACCCTTACCCTTACCCTTGCTTTTACCCTTAAGCTTACCCTTACCCTTACCCTTAACCTTACCGTTACCCTTGCTTTTACCCTTAGGCTTACCCTTACCCTTACCCTTACCCTTGCTTTTACCCTTAAGCTTACCCTTACCCTTACCCTTACTCTTACCCTTACCCTTACCCTTACCCTTACCCTTACCCTTACCCTTACCCTTACCCTTACCCTTACCCTTGCTTTTACCCTTAGGCTTACCCTTACCTTTACCCTTACCCTAACCCTTACCCTTACCCTTACCCTTACCCTTACCCTTGCTTTTACCCTTAAGCTTACCCTTACCCTTACCCTTACCCTTACCCTTACCCTTACCCTTACCCTTACCCTTACCCTTACCCTTACCCTTGCTTTTACCCTTAAGCTTACCCTTACCCTTACCCTTACCCTTACCCTTACCCTTACCCTTACCCTTGCTTTTACCCTTAAGCTTACCCTTACCCTTACCCTTACCCTTACCCTTACCCTTACCCTTACCCTTACCCTTACCCTTGCTTTTACCCTTAGGCTTACCCTTACCTTTACCCTTACCCTTACCCTTACCCTTACCCTTACCCTTGCTTTTACCCTTAAGCTTACCCTTACCCTTACCCTTACCCTTAAGCTTACCCTTACCCTTACCCTTACCCTTACCCTTACCCTTACCCTTACCCTTACCCTTACCCTCACCCTCACCCTTACCCTTACCCTTGCTTTTACCCTTAAGCTTACCCTTACCCTTACCCTTACCCTTACCCTTACCCTTGCTTTTACCCTTAAGCTTACCCTTACCCTTACCCTTAACCTTACCCTTACCCTTGCTTTTACCCTTAGGCTTACCCTTACCCTTACCCTTACCCTTGCTTTTACCCTTAAGCTTACCCTTACCCTTACCCTTACTCTTACCCTTACCCTTACCCTTACCCTTACCCTTACCCTTACCCTTACCCTTACCCTTACCCTTACCCTTACCCTTACCCTTGCTTTTACCCTTAGGCTTACCCTTACCTTTACCCTTACCCTAACCCTTACCCTTACCCTTACCCTTACCCTTACCCTTGCTTTTACCCTTAAGCTTACCCTTACCCTTACCCTTACCCTTACCCTTACCCTTACCCTTACCCTTACCCTTACCCTTACCCTTGCTTTTACCCTTAAGCTTACCCTTACCCTTACCCTTACCCTTACCCTTACCCTTACCCTTACCCTTGCTTTTACCCTTAAGCTTACCCTTACCCTTACCCTTACCCTTACCCTTACCCTTACCCTTACCCTTACCCTTACCCTTACCCTTGCTTTTACCCTTAGGCTTACCCTTACCTTTACCCTTACCCTTACCCTTACCCTTACCCTTACCCTTGCTTTTACCCTTAAGCTTACCCTTACCCTTACCCTTACCCTTAAGCTTACCCTTACCCTTACCCTTACCCTTACCCTTACCCTTACCCTTACCCTTACCCTTACCCTTACCCTTACCCTTACCCTTGCTTTTACCCTTAAGCTTACCCTTACCCTTACCCTTACCCTTACCCTTACCCTTGCTTTTACCCTTTAGCTTACCCTTACCCTTACCCTTACCCTTAAGCTTACCCTTACCCTTACCCTTACCCTTACCCTTACCCTTACCCTTACCCTTACCCTCACCCTTACCCTTACCCTTACCCTTACCCTTGCTTTTACCCTTAAGCTTACCCTTACCCTTACCCTTACCCTTACCCTTAAGCTTACCCTTACCCTTACCCTTACCCTTACCCTTACCCTTACCCTTACCCTTGCTTTTACCCTTAGGCTTACCCTTACCTTTACCCTTACCCTAACCCTTACCCTTACCCTTACCCTTACCCTTACCCTTGCTTTTACCCTTAAGCTTACCCTTACCCTTACCCTTACCCTTACCCTTACCCTTACCCTTACCCTTACCCTTACCCTTACCCTTGCTTTTACCCTTAAGCTTACCCTTACCCTTACCCTTACCCTTACCCTTACCCTTACCCTTACCCTTGCTTTTACCCTTAAGCTTACCCTTACCCTTACCCTTACCCTTACCCTTACCCTTACCCTTACCCTTACCCTTACCCTTACCCTTGCTTTTACCCTTAGGCTTACCCTTACCTTTACCCTTACCCTTACCCTTACCCTTACCCTTACCCTTGCTTTTACCCTTAAGCTTACCCTTACCCTTACCCTTACCCTTAAGCTTACCCTTACCCTTACCCTTACCCTTACCCTTACCCTTACCCTTACCCTTACCCTTACCCTTACCCTTACCCTTACCCTTACCCTTACCCTTACCCTTACCCTTACCCTTGCTTTTACCCTTAAGCTTACCCTTACCCTTACCCTCACCCTTACCCTTACCCTTGCTTTTACCCTTAAGCTTACCCTTACCCTTACCCTTACCCTTAAGCTTACCCTTACCCTTACCCTTACCCTTACCCTTACCCTTACCCTTACCCTTACCCTTACCCTTACCCTTACCCTTGCTTTTACCCTTAAGCTTACCCTTACCCTTACCCTTACCCTCACCCTTAAGCTTACCCTTACCCTTACCCTTACCCTTACCCTTACCCTTACCCTTACCCTTAACCTTACCCTTGCTTTTACCCTTAAGCTTACCCTTACCCTTACCCTTACCCTTACCCTTACCCTTGCTTTTACCCTTAGGCTTACCCTTACCCTAACCCTTACCCTTACCCTTGCTTTTACCCTTAAGCTTACCCTTACCCTTACCCTTACCCTTACCCTTACCCTTGCTTTTACCCTTAAGCTTACCCTTACCCTTACCCTTACCCTTACCCTTGCTTTTACCCTTAGGCTTACCCTTACCCTTACCCTTACCCTTACCCTTGCTTTTACCCTTAAGCTTACCCTTACCCTTACCCTTACCCTTACCCTTACCCTTACCCTTACCCTTACCCTTACCCTTACCCTTACCCTTACCCTTACCCTTACCCTTACCCTTACCCTTACCCTTACCCTTACCCTTACCCTTGCTTTTACCCTTAGGCTTAACCTTACCTTTACCCTTACCCTTACCCTTACCCTTACCCTTACCCTTACCCTTACCCTTACCCTTACCCTTACCCTTACCCTTAACCTTACCCTTGCTTTTACCCTTAAGCTTACCCTTACCCTTACCCTTACCCTTACCCTTACCCTTACCCTTACCCTTACCCTTACCCTTGCTTTTACCCTTAAGCTTACCCTTACCCTTACCCTCACCCTTACCCTCACCCTTACCCTCACCCTTACCCTTACCCTTACCCTTGCTTATACCCTTAAGCTTACCCTTACCCTTACCCTTACCCTTACCCTTACCCTTACCCTTACCCTTACCCTTACCCTTACCCTTACCCTTACCCTTACCCTTACCCTTACCCTTCCCTTTACCCTTAAGCTTACCCTTACCTTTACCCTTACCCTTACCCTTACCCTCACCCTTACCCTTACCCTTACCCTTACCCTTGCTTTTACCCTTAAGCTTACCCTTACCCTTACCCTTACCCTTACCCTTACCCTAACCCTTACCCTTGCTTTTACCCTTAAGCTTACCCTTACCCTTACCCTTACCCTTACCCTTACCCTTACCCTTACCCTTACCCTTACCCTTACCCTTGCTTTTACCCTTAAGCTTACCCTTACCCTTACCCTTACCCTTACCCTTACCCTTACCCTTACCCTTACCCTTACCCTTACCCTTATCCTTACCCTTGCTTTTACCCTTAAGCTTACCCTTACCCTTACCCTTACCCTTACCCTTACCCTTACCCTTACCCTTACCCTTACCCTCACCCTTACCCTTACCCTTACCCTTGCTTTTACTCTTAGGCTTACCCTTACCTTTACCCTTACCCTTACCCTTACCCTCACCCTCACCCTTACCCTTACCCTTGCTTTTACCCTTAAGCTTACCCTTACCCTTACCCTTACCCTTACCCTTACCCTTGCTTTTACCCTTAAGCTTACCCTTACCCTTACCCTTAACCTTACCCTTACCCTTGCTTTTACCCTTAGGCTTACCCTTACCCTTACCCTTACCCTTGCTTTTACCCTTAAGCTTACCCTTACCCTTACCCTTACTCTTACCCTTACCCTTACCCTTACCCTTACCCTTACCCTTACCCTTACCCTTACCCTTACCCTTACCCTTGCTTTTACCCTTAGGCTTACCCTTACCTTTACCCTTACCCTAACCCTTACCCTTACCCTTACCCTTACCCTTACCCTTGCTTTTACCCTTAAGCTTACCCTTACCCTTACCCTTACCCTTACCCTTACCCTTACCCTTACCCTTACCCTTACCCTTACCCTTACCCTTGCTTTTACCCTTAAGCTTACCCTTACCCTTACCCTTACCCTTACCCTTACCCTTACCCTTACCCTTGCTTTTACCCTTAAGCTTACCCTTACCCTTACCCTTACCCTTACCCTTACCCTTACCCTTACCCTTACCCTTACCCTTGCTTTTACCCTTAGGCTTACCCTTACCTTTACCCTTACCCTTACCCTTACCCTTACCCTTACCCTTGCTTTTACCCTTAAGCTTACCCTTACCCTTACCCTTACCCTTAAGCTTACCCTTACCCTTACCCTTACCCTTACCCTTACCCTTACCCTTACCCTTACCCTTACCCTTACCCTTACCCTTACCCTTACCCTTACCCTTGCTTTTACCCTTAAGCTTACCCTTACCCTTACCCTTACCCTTACCCTTACCCTTGCTTTTACCCTTAGGCTTACCCTTACCCTTACCCTTACCCTTAAGCTTACCCTTACCCTTACCCTTACCCTTACCCTTACCCTTACCCTTACCCTTACCCTTACCCTTACCCTTACCCTTACCCTTACCCTTGCTTTTACCCTTAAGCTTACCCTTACCCTTACCCTTACCCTTACCCTTAAGCTTACCCTTACCCTTACCCTTACCCTTACCCTTACCCTTACCCTTAACCTTACCCTTGCTTTTACCCTTAAGCTTACCCTTACCCTTACCATTACCCTTACCCTTAAGCTTACCCTTACCCTTACCCTTACCCTTACCCTTACCCTTGCTTTTACCCTTAAGCTTACCCTTACCCTTACCCTTACCCTTACCCTTAAGCTTACCCTTACCCTTACCCTTACCCTTACCCTTACCCTTACCCTTACCCTTGCTTTTACCCTTAAGCTTACCCTTACCCTTACCCTTACCCTTACCCTTGCTTTTACCCTTAAGCTTACCCTTACCCTTACCCTTACCCTTACCCTTAAGCTTACCCTTACCCTTACCCTTACCCTTACCCTTACCCTTACCCTTACCCTTACCCTTACCCTTACCCTTACCCTTGCTTTTACCCTTAAGCTTACCCTTACCCTTACCCTTACCCTTACCCTTACCCTTACCCTTACCCTTACCCTTACCCTTACCCTTACCCTTGCTTTTACCCTTAGGCTTACCCTTACCTTTACCCTTACCCTTACCCTTACCCTTACCCTTACCCTTACCCTTACCCTTACCCTTGCTTTTACCCTTAAGCTTACCCTTACCCTTACCCTTACCCTTACCCTTACCCTTACCCTTACCCTTACCCTTGCTTTTACCCTTAAGCTTACCCTTACCCTTATCCTTACCCTTACCCTTACCCTTGCTTTTACCCTTAGGCTTACCCTTACCCTTACCCTTACCCTTACCCTTGCTTTTACCCTTAAGCTTACCCTTACCCTTACCCTTACCCTTACCCTTACCCTTACCCTCACCCTTACCCTTACCCTTACCCTTACCCTTACCCTTACCCTTACCCTTACCCTTACCCTTACCCTTACCCTTACCCTTACCCTTACCCTTACCCTTACCCTTGCTTTTACCCTTAGGCTTACCCTTACCTTTACCCTTACCCTTACCCTTACCCTTACCCTTACCCTTGCTTTTACCCTTAAGCTTACCCTTACCCTTACCCTTACCCTTACCCTTACCCTCACCCTTACCCTTACCCTTACCCTTACCCTTGCTTTTACCCTTAAGCTTACCCTTACCCTTACCCTTACCCTTCCCCTTACCCTTACCCTTACCCTTACCCTTACCCTTACCCTTACCCTCACCCTTGCTTTTACCCTTAAGCTTACCCTTACCCTTACCCTTACCCTTACCCTTACCCTTACCCTTGCTTTTACCCTTAAGCTTACCCTTACCCTTACCCTTACCCTTACCCTTACCCTTGCTTTTACCCTTAGGCTTACCCTTACCCTTACCCTTACCCTTACCCTTGCTTTTACCCTTAAGCTTACCCTTACCCTTACCCTTACCCTTACTCTTACCCTTACCCTTACCCTTACCATTACCCTTGCTTTTACCCTTAGGCTTACCCTTACCTTTACCCTTACCCTTACCCTTACCCTTACCCTTACCCTTACCCTTACCCTTACCCTTGCTTTTACCCTTAAGCTTACCCTTACCCTTACCCTTACCCTTACCCTTACCCTTACCCTTACCCTTACCCTTGCTTTTACCCTTAAGCTCACCCTTACCCTTACCCTTACCCTTACCCTTACCCTTACCCTTACTCTTACCCTTACCCTTGCTTTTACCCTTAAGCTTACCCTTACCCTTACCCTTACCCTTACCCTTAAGCTTACCCTTACCCTTACCCTTACCCTTACCCTTACCCTTGCTTTTACCCTTAAGCTTACCCTTACCCTTACCCTTACCCTTACCCTTACCCTTGCTTTTACCCTTACGCTTACCCTTACCCTTACCCTTACCCTTACCCTTAAGCTTACCCTTACCCTTACTCTTACCCTTACCCTTACCCTTACCCTTACCCTTACCCTTACCCTTACCCTTACCCTTACCCTTACCCTTACCCTTGCTTTTACCCTTAAGCTTACCCTTACCCTTACCCTTACCCTTACCCTTACCCTTACCCTTACCCTTGCTTTTACCCTTAAGCTTACCCTTACCCTTACCCTTTCCCTTACCCTTACCCTTACCCTAACCCTTACCCTTGCTTTTACCCTTAAGCTTACCCTTACCCTTACCCTTACCCTTACCCTTACCCTTACCCTTACCCTTACCCTTACCCTTACCCTTACCCTTGCTTTTACCCTTAAGCTTACCCTTACCCTTACCCTTACCCTTACCCTTACCCTTACCCTTACCCTTACCCTTACCCTTACCCTTACCCTTACCCTTACCCTTACCCTTACCCTTACCCTTACCCTTACCCTTACCCTTACCCTTACCCTTATCCTTACCCTTGCTTTTACCCTTAAGCTTACCCTTACCCTTACCCTTACCCTTACCCTTACCCTTACCCTTACCCTTACCCTTACCCTTACCCTTACCCTTACCCTTACCCTTACCCTTACCCTTACCCTTACCCTTACCCTTACCCTTACCCTTGCTTTTACTCTTAGGCTTACCCTTACCTTTACCCTTACCCTTACCCTTACCCTCACCCTCACCCTTACCCTAACCCTTGCTTTTACCCTTAAGCTTACCCTTACCCTTACCCTTACCCTTACCCTTACCCTTGCTTTTACCCTTAAGCTTACCCTTACCCTTACCCTTAACCTTACCCTTACCCTTGCTTTTACCCTTAGGCTTACCCTTACCCTTACCCTTACCCTTACCCTTGCTTTTACCCTTAAGCTTACCCTTACCCTTACCCTTACTCTTACCCTTACCCTTACCCTTACCCTTACACTTACCCTTACCCTTACCCTTACCCTTACCCTTACCCTTACCCTTGCTTTTACCCTTAGGCTTACCCTTACCTTTACCCTTACCCTAACCCTTACCCTTACCCTTACCCTTACCCTTACCCTTACCCTTGCTTTTACCCTTAAGCTTACCCTTACCCTTTCCCTTACCCTTACCCTTACCCTTACCCTTACCCTTACCCTTACCCTTACCCTTACCCTTACCCTTGCTTTTACCCTTAAGCTTACCCTTACCCTTACCCTTACCCTTACCCTTACCCTTACCCTTACCCTTGCTTTTACCCTTAAGCTTACCCTTACCCTTACCCTTACCCTTACCCTTACCCTTACCCTTACCCTTACCCTTACCCTTACCCTTGCTTTTACCCTTAGGCTTACCCTTACCTTTACCCTTACCCTTACCCTTACCCTTACCCTTGCTTTTACCCTTAAGCTTACCCTTACCCTTACCCTTACCCTTAAGCTTACCCTTACCCTTACCCTTACCCTTACCCTTACCCTTACCCTTACCCTTACCCTTACCCTTACCCTTACCCTTACCTCTGCCTTTACCCTTAAGCTTACCCTTACCCTTACCCTTACCCTTACCCTTACCCTTGCTTTTACCCTTAAGCTTACCCTTACCCTTACCCTTACCCTTAAGCTTACCCTTACCCTTACCCTTACCCTTACCCTTACCCTTACCCTTACCCTTACTCTTACCCTTACCCTTACCCTTACCCTTACCCTTACCCTTGCTTTTACCCTTAAGCTTACCCTTACCCTTACCCTTACCCTTACCCTTAAGCTTACCCTTACCCTTACCCTTACCCTTACCCTTACCCTTACCCTTAACCTTACCCTTGCTTTTACCCTTAAGCTTACCCTTACCCTTACCCTTACCCTTACCCTTACCCTTACCCTTAAGCTTACCCTTACCCTTACCCTTACCCTTACCCTTACCCTTGCTTTTACCCTGAAGCTTACCCTTACCCTTACCCTTACCCTTACCCTTGCTTTTACCCTTAAGCTTACCCTTACCCTTACCCTTACCCTTACCCTTAAGCTTACCCTTACCCTTACCCTTACCCTTACCCTTACCCTTACCCTTACCCTTACCCTTACCCTTGCTTTTACCCTTAAGCTTACCCTTACCCTTACCCTTACCCTTACCCTTACCCTTACCCTTACCCTTACCCTTACCCTTACCCTTACCCTTACCCTTGCTTTTACCCTTAGGCTTACCCTTACCTTTACCCTTACCCTTACCCTTACCCTTACCCTTACCCTTACCCTTGCTTTTACCCTTAAGCTTACCCTTACCCTTACCCTTACCCTTACCCTTACCCTTACCCTTACCCTTGCTTTTACCCTTAAGCTTACCCTTACCCTTACCCTTACCCTTACCCTTACCCTTGCTTTTACCCTTAGGCTTACCCTTACCCTTACCCTTACCCTTACCCTTGCTTTTACCCTTAAGCTTACCCTTACCCTTACCCTTACCCTTACCCTTACCCTTACCCTTACCCTTACCCTTACCCTTACCCTTACCCTTACCCTCACCCTTACTCTTACCCTTACCCTTACCCTTACCCTTACCCTTACCCTTACCCTTACCCTTACCCTTGCTTTTACCCTTAGGCTTACCCTTACCTTTACCCTTACCCTTACCCTTACCCTTACCCTTACCCTTGCTTTTACCCTTAAGCTTACCCTTACCCTTACCCTTACCCTTACCCTTACCCTCACCCTTACCCTTTCCCTTACCCTTACCCTTGCTTTTACCCTTAAGCTTACCCTTACCCTTACCCTTACCCTTACCCTTACCCTTACCCTTACCCTTACCCTTACCCTTACCCTTACCCTTACCCTCACCCTTGCTTTTACCCTTAAGCTTACCCTTACCCTTACCCTTACCCTTACCCTTACCCTTACCCTTACCCTTGCTTTTACCCTTAAGCTTACCCTTACCCTTACCCTTAAGGGTAAGGGTAAGGGTAAGGGTAAGGGTAAGGGTAAGGGTAAGGGTAAGGGTAAGGGTAAGGGTAAGGGTAAGGGTAAGGGTAAGGGTAAGGGTAAGGGTAAGGGTAAGGGTAAGGGTAAGGGTAAGGGTAAGGGTAAGGGTAAGGGTAAGGGTAAGGGTAAGGGTAAGGGTAAGGGTAAGGGTAAGGGTAAGGGTAAGGGTAAGGGTAAGGGTAAGGGTAAGCTTAAGGGTAAAAGCAAGGGTAAGGGTAAGGGTAAGGGTAAGGGTAAGCCTAAGGGTAAAAGCAAGGGTAAGGGTAAGGGTAAGGGTAAGGGTAAGGGTAAGCTTAAGGGTAAAAGCGAGGGTAAGGGTAAGGGTAAGGGTAAGGGTAAGGGTAAGGGTAAGGGTAAGGGTAAGGGTAAGCTTAAGGGTAAAAGCAAGGGTAAGGGTAAGGGTAAGGGTAAGGGTAAGGGTAAGGGTAAGGGTAAGGGTAAAGGTAAGGGTAAGCCTAAGGGTAAAAGCAAGGGTAAGGGTAAGGGTAAGGGTAAGGGTAAGGGTAAGCTTAAGGGTAAAAGCAAGGGTAAAGGTAAGGGTAAGGGTAAGGGTAAGGGTAAGGGTAAGGGTAAGGGTAAGGGTAAGGGTAAAGGTAAGGTTAAGCCTAAGGGTAAAAGCAAGGGTAAGGGTAAGGGTAAGGGTAAGGGTAAGGGTAAGGGTAAGGGTAAGGGTAAGGGTAAGGGTAAGCTTAAGGGTAAAAGCAAGGGTAAGGGTAAGGGTAAGGGTAAGGGTAAGCCCAAGGGTAAAAGCAAGGGTAAGAGTAAGGGTAAGGGTAAGGGTAAGGGTAAGCTTAAGGGTAAAAGCAAGGGTAAGGGTAAGGGTAAGGGTAAGGGTGAGGGTAAGGGTAAGGGTAAGGGTAAGGGTAAGGGTAAGCTTAAGGGTAAAAGCAAGGGTAAGTGTAAGGGTAAGGGTAAGGGTAAGGGTAAGGGTAAGGGTAAGGGTAAGGGTAAGGGTTAGGGTAAGGGTAAGCTTAAGGGTAAAAGCAAGGGTGAGGGTAAGGGTAAGGGTAAGGGTAAGGGTAAGGGTAAAAGCAAGGGTAAGGGTAAGGGTAAGGGTAAGGGTAAGGGTAAGGGTAAGGGTAAGGGTAAAGGTAAGGGTAAGCCTAAGGGTAAAAGCAAGGGTAAGGGTAAGGGTAAGGGTAAGGGTAAGGGTAAGCTTAAGGGTAAAAGCAAGGGTAAAGGTAAGGGTAAGGGTAAGGGTAAGGGTAAGGGTAAGGGTAAGGGTAAGGGTAAGGGTAAAGGTAAGGTTAAGCCTAAGGGTAAAAGCAAGGGTAAGGGTAAGGGTAAGGGTAAGGGTAAGGGTAAGGGTAAGGGTAAGGGTAAGGGTAAGGGTAAGCTTAAGGGTAAAAGCAAGGGTAAGGGTAAGGGTAAGGGTAAGGGTAAGCCCAAGGGTAAAAGCAAGGGTAAGAGTAAGGGTAAGGGTAAGGGTAAGGGTAAGCTTAAGGGTAAAAGCAAGGGTAAGGGTAAGGGTAAGGGTAAGGGTGAGGGTAAGGGTAAGGGTAAGGGTAAGGGTAAGGGTAAGCTTAAGGGTAAAAGCAAGGGTAAGTGTAAGGGTAAGGGTAAGGGTAAGGGTAAGGGTAAGGGTAAGGGTAAGGGTAAGGGTTAGGGTAAGGGTAAGCTTAAGGGTAAAAGCAAGGGTGAGGGTAAGGGTAAGGGTAAGGGTAAGGGTAAGGGTAAGGGTAAGGGTAAGGGTAAGGGTAAGGGTAAGCTTAAGGGTAAAAGCAAGGGTAAGGGTAAGGGTAAGGGTAAGGGTAAGGGTAAGGGTAAGGGTAAGGGTAAGGGTAAGCTTAAGGGTAAAAGCAAGGGTAAGGGTAAGGGTAAGGGTAAGGGTAAGGGTAAAGGTAAGGGTAAGCCTAAGGGTAAAAGCAAGGGTAAGGGTAAGGGTAAGGGTAAGGGTAAGGGTAAGGGTAAGGGTAAGGGTAAGGGTAAGGGTAAGGGTAAGGGTAAGGGTAAGGGTAAGGGTAAGGGTAAGGGTAAGGGTAAGGGTAAGGGTAAGGGTAAGGGTAAGGGTAAGGGTAAGGGTAAGGGTAAGGGTAAGGGTAAGGGTAAGGGTAAGGGTAAGCTTAAGGGTAAAAGCAAGGGTAAGGGTAAGGGTAAGCCTAAGGGTAAAAGCAAGGGTAAGGGTAAGGGTAAGGGTAAGGGTAAGGGTAAGCTTAAGGGTAAAACAAGGGTAAGGGTAAGGGTAAGGGTAAGGGTAAGGGTAAGGGTAAGGGTAAGCTTAAGGGTAAAAGCAAGGGTAAGGGTAAGGGTAAGGGTAAGGGTAAGGGTAAAGGTAAGGGTAAGCCTAAGGGTAAAAGCAAGGGTAAGGGTAAGGGTAAGGGTAAGGGTAAGGGTAAGGGTAAGGGTAAGGGTAAGGGTAAGGGTAAGGGTAAGCTTAAGGGTAAAAGCAAGGGTAAGGGTAAGGGTAAGGGTAAGGGTAAGGGTAAGGGTAAGGGTAAGGGTAAGGGTAAGGGTAAGGGTAAGCTTAAGGGTAAGGGTAAGGGTAAGGGTAAGGGTAAGCTTAAGGGTAAAAGCAAGGTTAAGGGTAAGGGTAAGGGTAAGGGTAAGGGTAAGGGTAAGGGTAAGCTTAAGGGTAAGGGTAAGTGTAAGGGTAAGGGTAAGCTTAAGGGTAAAAGCAAGGGTAAGGGTAAGGGTAAGGGTAAGGGTAAGGGTAAGCTTAAGGGTAAGGGTAAGGGTAAGGGTAAGGGTAAGCTTAAGGGTAAAAGCAAGGGTAAGGTTAAGGGTAAGGGTAAGGGTAAGGGTAAGGGTAAGGGTAAGCTTAAGGGTAAGGGTAAGGGTAAGGGTAAGGGTAAGCTTAAGGGTAAAAGCAAGGGTAAGGGTAAGGTTAAGGGTAAGGGTAAGGGTAAGGGTAAGGGTAAGGGTAAGGGTAAGGGTAAGGGTAAGGGTAAGGGTAAGGGTAAGGGTAAGGGTAAGCTTAAGGGTAAGGGTAAGGGTAAGGGTAAGCTTAAGGGTAAAAGCAAGGGTAAGGGTAAGGGTAAGGGTAAGGGTAAGGGTAAGCTTAAGGGTGAAAGCAAGGGTAAGGGTAAGGGTAAGGGTAAGGGTAAGGGTAAGAGTAAGGTTAAGGGTAAGGGTAAGGGTAAGGGTAAGGGTAAGGGTAAGGGTAAGGGTAAGGGTAAGGGTAAGGGTAAGCTTAAGGGTAAAAGCAAGGGTAAGGGTAAGGGTAAGGGTAAGGGTAAGGGTAAGGGTAAGGGTAAGGGTAAGGGTAAGCTTAAGGGTAAAAGCAAGGGTAAGGGTAAGGGTAAGGGTAAGGGTAAGGGTAAGGGTAAGGGTAAGGGTAAGCTTAAGGGTAAAAGCAAGGGTAAGGGTAAGGGTAAGGGTAAGGGTAAGGGTTAGGGTAAGGGTAAAGGTAAGGGTAAGCCTAAGGGTAAAAGCAAGGGTAAGGGTAAGGGTAAGGGTAAGGGTAAGGGTAAGGGTAAGGGTAAGGGTAAGGGTAAGAGTAAGGGTAAGGGTTAGGGTAAGCTTAAGGGTAAAAGCAAGGGTAAGGGTAAGGGTAAGGGTAAGGGTAAGCCTAAGGGTAAAAGCAAGGGTAAGGGTAAGGTTAAGGGTAAGGGTAAGGGTAAGCTTAAGGGTAAAAGCAAGGGTAAGGGAAGGGGTAAGGGTAAGGGTAAGGGTAAGCTTAAGGGTAAAAGCAAGGGTAAGGGTAAGGATGAGGGTAAGGGTAATTGTAAGGGTGAGGGTAAAGGTAAGGGTAAGCCTAAGAGTAAAAGCAAGGGTAAGGGTAAGGGTAAGGGTAAGGGTAAGGGTAAGGGTAAGGGTAAGGGTAAGCTTAAGGGTAAAAGCAAGGGTAAGGATAAGGGTAAGGGTAAGGGTAAGGGTAAGGGTAAGGGTAAGCTTAAGGGTAAAAGCAAGGGTAAGGGTAAGGGTAAGGGTGAGGGTAAGGGTAAGGGTAAGGGTAAGGGTAAGGGTAAGGGTAAGCTTAAGGGTAAAAGCAAGGGTAAGGGTTAGGGTAAGGGTAAGGGTAAGGGTAAGGGTAAGGGTAAGCTTAAGGGTAATAGCAAGGGTAAGGGTAAGGGTAAGGGTAAGGGTAAGGGTAAAGGTAAGGGTAAGCCTAAGGGTAAAAGCAAGGGTAAGGGTAAGGGTAAGGGTAAGGGTAAGGGTAAGGGTAAGGGTAAGGGTAAGGGTAAGGGTAAGGGTAAGGGTAAGGGTAAGGGTAAGGGTAAGGGTAAGCTTAAGGGTATATGCAAGTTTAAGGGTAAGGGTAAGGGTGAGGGTAAGGGTAAGGGTAAGGGTAAGGGTAAGCTTAAGGGTAAAAGCAAGGGTAAGGGTAAGGGTAAGGGTAAGGGTAAGGGTAAGGGTAAGGGTAAGCTTAAGGGTAAAAGCAAGGGTAAAGGTAAGGGTAAGGGTAAGGGTAAGGGTAAGGGTAAGGGTAAGGGTAAGGGTAAAGGTAAGGTTAAGCCTAAGGGTAAAAGCAAGGGTAAGTGTAAGGGTAAGGGTAAGGGTAAGGGTAAGCTTAAGGGTAAAAGCAAGGGTAAGGGTAAGGGTAAGGGTAAGGGTAAGGGTGAGGGTAAGGGTAAGGGTAAGGGTAAGGTTAAGGGTAAGGCTAAAGGTAAGGGTAAGCCTAAGGGTAAAGCAAGGGTAAGGGTTAGGGTAAGGGTAAGGGTAAGGGTAAGGGTAAGGGTAAGTTTAAGGGTAAGGGTAAGGGTAAAGGTAAGGGTAAGGGTAAGCTTAAGGGTAAAAGCAAGGGTAAGGGTAAGGATAAGGGTAAGGGTAAGAGTAAGGGTAAGGGTAAGGGTAAGCTTAAGGGTAAAAGCAAGGGTAAGGGTAAGGGTAAGGGTAAGGGTAAGGGTAAGGGTAAGGGTAAGGGTAAGGGTAAGGGTAAGGGTAAGGGTAAGGGTAAGGGTAAGCTTAAGGGTAAAAGCAAGGGTAAGGGTAAGGGTAAGGGTAAGGGTAGGGGTAAGGGTAAGGGTAAGGGTAAGGGTAAGGGTAAGGGTAAGCTTAAGGTTAAAAGCAAGGGTAAGGGTAAGGGTAAGGGTAAGGGTAAGGGTAAGGGTAATGGTAAGGGTAAAGGTAAGGGTAAGCCTAAGGGTAAAAGCAAGGGTAAGGGTAAGGGAAAGGGTTAGGGTAAGGGTAAGGGTAAGGTTAAGGGTAAGGGTTAGGGTAAGGGTAAGGGTAAGGGTAAGGGTAAGCTTAAGGGTAAAAGCAAGGGTAAGGGTAAGGGTAAGGGTAAGGGTAAGGGTAAGGGTAAGGGTAAGCTTAAGGGTAAGGGTAAGGGTAAGGGTAAGCTTAAGGGTAAAAGCAAGGGTAAGGGTAAGGGTAAGGGTAAGGGTAAGCTTAAGGGTAAAAGCAAGGGTGAGGGTAAGGGTAAGGGTAAGGGTAAGGGTAAGGGTAAGGGTAAGGGTAAGGGTAAGGGTAAGGGTAAGGGTAAGGGTAAAGGTAAGGGTAAGCCTAAGAGTAAAAGCAAGGGTAAGGGTAAGGGTAAGGGTAAGGGTAAGGGTAAGGGTAAGGGTAAGGGTAAGGGTAAGGGTAAGCTTAAGGGTAAAAGCAAGGGTAAGGATAAGGGTGAGGGTAAGGGTAAGGGTAAGGGTGAGGGTAAGGGTAAGGGTAAGGGTAAGGGTAAGCTTAAGGGTAAAAGCAAGGGTAAGGGTAAGGGTAAGGGTAAGGGTAAGGGTAAGGGTAAGGGTAAGGGTAAGCTTAAGGGTAAAAGCAAGGGTAAGGGTTAGGGTAAGGGTAAGGGTAAGGGTAAGGGTAAGGGTAAGCTTAAGGGTAAAAGCAAGGGTAAGGGTAAGGTTAAGGGTGAGGGTAAGGGTAAGGGTAAGGGTAAAGGTAAGGGTAAGCCTAAGGGTAAAAGCAAGGGTAAGGGTAAGGGTAAGGGTAAGGGTAAGGGTAAGGGTAAGGGTAAGGGTAAGGGTAAGGGTAAGGGTAAGGGTAAGGGTAAGGGTAAGGGTAAGCTTAAGGGTATAAGCAAGGGTAAGGGTAAGGGTAAGGGTGAGGGTAAGGGTAAGGGTAAGGGTAAGGGTGAGCTTAAGGGTAAAAGCAAGGGTAAGGGTAAGGGTAAGGGTAAGGGTAAGGGTAAGGGTAAGGGTAAGCTAAAGGGTAAAAGCAAGGGTAAGGGTAAGGGTAAGGGTAAGGGTAAGGGTAAGGGTAAGGGTAAGGGTAAGGGTAAGGGTAAGGGTAAGGGTAAGGGTAAGGGTAAGGGTAAGGGTAAGGGTAAGGGTAAGGGTAAGGGTAAGGGTAAAGGTAAGGTTAAGCCTAAGGGTAAAAGCAAGGGTAAGGGTAAGGGTAAGGGTAAGGGTAAGGGTAAGGGTAAGGGTAAGGGTAAGGGTAAGGGTAAGGGTAAGGGTAAGGGTAAGGGTAAGGGTAAGGGTAAGGGTAAGGGTAAGGTTAAGGGTAAGGGTAAGCTTAAGGGTAAAAGCAAGGGTAAGGGTAAGGGTAAGGGTAAGGGTAAGCCTAAGGGTAAAAGCAAGGGTAAGGGTAAGGGTTAGGGTAAGGGCAAGGGTAAGGGTAAGCTTAAGGGTAAAAGCAAGGGTAAGGGTAAGGGTAAGGGTAAGGGTAAGGGTAAGGGTAAGCTTAAAGGTAAAAGCAAGGGTAAGGGTAAGGGTAAGGGTAAGGGTGAGGGTAAGGGTAAGGGTAAGGGTAAGGGTAAAGGTAAGGGTAAGCCTAAGGGTACCCTTACCCTTACCCTTACCCTTAACCTTACCCTTACCCTTACCCTTACCCTTACCCTTACCCTTACCCTTACCCTTGCTTTTACCCTTAAGCTTACCCTTACCCTTACCCTTACCCTTACCCTTACCCTGACCCTTACCCTTACCCTTGCTTTTACCCTTAAGCTCACCCTTACCCTTACCCTTACCCTTACCCTCACCCTTACCCTTACCCTTACCCTTGCTTATACCCTTAAGCTTACCCTTACCCTTACCCTTACCCTTACCCTTACCCTTACCCTTACCCTTACCCTTACCCTTACCCTTACCCTTACCCTTACCCTTACCCTTACCCTTACCCTTACCCTTGCTTTTACCCTTAGGCTTACCCTTACCTTTACCCTTACCCTTACCCTTACCCTTACCCTTACCCTTACCCTTACCCTTACCCTTGCTTTTACCCTTAAGCTTACCCTTACCCTTACCCTTACCCTTACCCTTACCCTAACCCTTACCCTTGCTTTTACCCTTAAGCTTACCCTTACCCTTACCCTTACCCTTACCCTTACCCTTACCCTTACCCTTACCCTTACCCTTACCCTTGCTTTTACCCTTAAGCTTACCCTTACCCTTACCCTTACCCTCACCCTTACCCTTACCCTTACCCTTACCCTTATCCTTACCCTTGCTTTTACCCTTAAGCTTACCCTTACCCTTACCCTTACCCTTACCCTTACCCTTACCCTTACCCTTGCTTTTACTCTCAGGCTTACCCTTACCTTTACCCTTACCCTTACCCTTACCCTTACCCTTACCCTTACCCTTACCCTTACCCTTACCCTTACCCTTACCCTTACCCTCACCCTTGCTTTTACCCTTAAGCTTACCCTTACCCTTACCCTTACCCTTACCCTTACCCTTGCTTTTACCCTTAAGCTTACCCTTACCCTTACCCTTACCCTTAAGCTTACCCTTACCCTTACCCTTACCCTTACCCTTACCCTTACCCTTGCTTTTACCCTTAAGCTTACCCTTACCCTTACCCTTACCCTTACCCTAACCCTTACCCTTAACCTTACCCTTACCCTTACCCTTACCCTTACCCTTACCCTTGCTTTTACCCTTAGGCTTACCCTTACCTTTACCCTTACCATTACCCTTACCCTTACCCTTACCCTTACCCTTACCCTTACCCTTGCTTTTACCCTTAAGCTTACCTTTACCCTTACCCTTACCCTTACCCTTACCCTTACCCTTACCCTTACCCTTACCCTTGCTTTTACCCTTAAGCTTACCCTTACCCTTACCCTTACCCTTACCCTTACCCTTACCCTTACCCTTACCCTTACCCTTACCCTTACCCTTACCCTTACCCTTACCCTTGCTTTTACCCTTAAGCTTACCCTTACCCTTACCCTTACTCTTACCCTTACCCTTACCCTTACCCTTACCCTTGCTTTTACCCTTAAGCTTACCCTTACCCTTACCTTTACCCTTACCCTTACCCTTACCCTTAAACTTACCCTTACCCTTACCCTTACCCTTACCCTTACCCTTACCCTTACCCTTACCCTTGCTTTTACCCTTAGGCTTACCCTTACCTTTAGCCTTACCCTTACCCTTACCCTTACCCTTACCCTTACCCTTACCCTTGCTTTTACCCTTAAGCTTACCCTTACCCTTACCCTTACCCTTACCCTTACCCTTGCTTTTACCCTTAAGCTTACCCTTACCCTTACCCTTACCCTTACACTTACCCTTGCTTTTACCCTTAGGCTTACCCTTACCCTTACCCTTACCCTTACCCTTAAGCTTACCCTTACCCTTACCCTTACCCTTACCCTTACCCTTACCCTTACCCTTACCCTTACCCTTGCTTTTACCCTTAAGCTTACCCTTACCCTTACCCTTACCCTTACCCTTACCCTTACCCTTACCCTTACCCTTACCCTTACCCTTACCCTTACCCTTACCCTTACCCTTGCTTTGACCCTTAGGCTTACCCTTACCTTTACCCTTACCCTTACCCTTACCCTTACCCTTACCCTTACCCTTACCCTTACCCTTACCCTTACCCTTGCTTTTACCCTTAAGCTTACCCTTACCCTTACCCTTACCCTTACCCTTACCCTTACCCTTACCCTTGCTTTTACCCTTAAGCTTACCCTTACCCTTACCCTTACCCTTACCCTTGCTTTTACCCTTAGGCTTACCCTTACCCTTACCCTTACCCTTACCCTTACCCTTGCTTTTACCCTTAAGCTTACCCTTACCCTTACCCTTACCCTTACCCTTACCCTTACCCTTACCCTTACCCTTACCCTTACCCTTACCCTTACCCTTACCCTTGCTTTTACCCTTAGGCTTAACCTTACCTTTACCCTTACCCTTACCCTTACCCTTACCCTTACCCTTACCCTTACCCTTACCCTTACCCTTACCCTTATCCTTACCCTTACCCTTACCCTTACCCTTACCCTTACCCTTACCCTTACCCTTACCCTTGCTTTTACCCTTAAGCTTACCCTTACCCTTACCCTTACCCTTACCCTTACCCTTACCCTTACCCTTGCTTTTACCCTTAAGCTTACCCTTACCCTTACCCTTACCCTTACCCTCACCCTTACCCTTACCCTTACCCTTGCTTATACCCTTAAGCTTACCCTTACCCTTACCCTTACCCTTACCCTAACCCTTACCCTTACCCTTACCCTTACCCTTACCCTTACCCTTACCCTTACCCTTACCCTTACCCTTACCCTTACCCTTGCTTTTACCCTTAAGCTTACCCTTACCCTTACCCTTACCCTTTCCCTTACCCTTGCTTTTACCCTTAGGCTTACCCTTACCCTTACCCTTACCCTTACCCTTGCTTTTACCCTTAAGCTTAACCTTACCCTTACCCTTACTCTTACCCTTACCCTTACCCTTACCCTTACCCTTACCCTTGCTTTTACCCTTAGGCTTACCCTTACCTTTACCCTTACCCTTACCCTTACCCTTACCCTTACCCTTACCCTTACCCTTACCCTTACCCTTGCTTTTACCCTTAAGCTAACCCTTACCCTTACCCTTACCCTTACCCTTACCCTTAACATTACCCTTACCCTTGCTTTTACCCTTAAGCTCACCCTTACCCTTACCCTTACCCTTACCCTTACACTTACCCTTACCCTGACCCTTACCCTTGCTTTTACCCTTAAGCTTACCCTTACCCTTACCCTTACCCTTACCCTTACCCTTGCTTTTACCCTTAAGCTTACCCTTACCCTTACCCTTACCCTTACCCTTACCCTTAAGCTTACCCTTACCCTTACCCTTACCCTTACCCTTACCCTTACCCTTACCCTTGCTTTTACCCTTAAGCTTACCCTTACCCTTACCCTTACCCTTACCCTAACCCTTACCCTTAACCTTACCCTTACCCTTACCCTTACCCTTACCCTTACCCTTGCTTTTACCCTTAGGCTTACCCTTACCTTTACCCTTACCATTACCCTTACCCTTACCCTTACCCTTACCCTTACCCTTACCCTTAAGCTTACCCTTACCCTTACCCTTACCCTTACCCTTACCCTTACCCTTACCCTTGCTTTTACCCTTAAGCTTACCCTTACCCTTACCCTTACCCTTACTCTAACCCTTACCCTTAACCTTACCCTTACCCTTACCCTTACCCTTACCCTTACCCTTATCCTTACCCTTACCCTTACCCTTACCCTTGCTTTTACCCTTAAGCTTACCCTTACCCTTACCCTTACCCTTACCCTTACCCTTACCCTTACCCTTGCTTTTACCCTTAAGCTTACCCTTACCCTTACCCTTACCCTTACCCTTACCCTTGCTTTTACCCTTAGGCTTACCCTTACCCTTACCCTTACCCTTACCCTTGCTTTTACCCTTAAGCATACCCTTACCCTTACCCTTACCCTTACCCTTACCCTTACCCTTACCCTTACCCTTACCCTTACCCTTACCCTTACCCTTACCCTTACCCTTACCCTTACCCTTGCTTTTACCCTTAGGCTTAACCTTACCTTTACCCTTACCCTTACCCTTACCCTTACCCTTACCCTTACCCTTACCCTTACCCTTACCCTTACCCTTACCCTTACCCTTACCCTTACCCTTGCTTTTACCCTTAAGCTTACCCTTACCCTTACCCTTACCCTTACCCTTACCCTTACCCTTACCCTTACCCTTACCCTTACCCTTACCCTTACCCTTACCCTTGCTTTTACCCTTAAGCTTACCCTTACCCTTACCCTTACCCTTACCCTTACCCTTACCCTTACCCTTACCCTTACCCTTACCCTTGCTTTTACCCTTAAGCTTACCCTTACCCTTACCCTCACCCTTACCCTCACCCTTACCCTTACCCTTACCCTTGCTTATACCCTTAAGCTTACCCTTACCCTTACCCTTACCCTTACCCTTACCCTTACCCTTACCCTTACCCTTACCCTCACCCTTACCCTTACCCTTACCCTTACCCTTACCCTTACCCTTGCTTTTACCCTTAAGCTTACCCTTACCTTTACCCTTACCCTTACCCTTACCCTTACCCTTACCCTTACCCTTACCCTTACCCTTACCCTTGCTTTTACCCTTAAGCTTACCCTTACCCTTACCCTTACCCTTACCCTTACCCTTACCCTAACCCTTACCCTTGCTTTTACCCTTAAGCTTACCCTTACCCTTACGCTTACCCTTACCCTTACCCTTACCCTTACCCTTACCCTTACCCTTACCCTTGCTTTTACCCTTAAGCTTACCCTTACCCTTACCCTTACCCTTACCCTTACCCTTACCCTTACCCTTACCCTTACCCTTACCCTTATCCTTACCCTTGCTTTTACCCTTAAGCTTACCCTTACCCTTACCCTTACCCTTACCCTTACCCTTACCCTTACCCTTACCCTTACCCTTACCCTTACCCTTACCCTTACCCTTGCTTTTACTCTTAGGCTTACCCTTACCTTTACCCTTACCCTTACCCTTACCCTCACCCTCACCCTTACCCTTACCCTTGCTTTTACCCTTAAGCTTACCCTTACCCTTACCCTTACCCTTACCCTTACCCTTGCTTTACCCTTAAGCTTACCCTTACCCTTACCCTTAACCTTACCCTTACCCTTGCTTTTACCCTTAGGCTTACCCTTACCCTTACCCTTACCCTTACCCTTGCTTTCACCCTTAAGCTTACCCTCACCCTTACCCTTACTCTTACCCTTACCCTTACCCTTACCCTTACCCTTACCCTTACCCTTACCCTTACCCTTACCCTTGCTTTTACCCTTAGGCTTACCCTTACCTTTACCCTTACCCTAACCCTTACCCTTACCCTTACCCTTACCCTTACCCTTGCTTTTACCCTTAAGCTTACCCTTACCCTTACCCTTACCCTTACCCTTACCCTTACCCTTACCCTTACCCTTACCCTTGCTTTTACCCTTAAGCTTACCCTTACCCTTACCCTTACCCTTACCCTTACCCTTTCCCTTACCCTTGCTTTTACCCTTAGGCTTACCCTTACCCTTACCCTTACCCTTACCCTTGCTTTTACCCTTAAGCTTAACCTTACCCTTACCCTTACTCTTACCCTTACCCTTACCCTTACCCTTACCCTTGCTTTTACCCTTAGGCTTACCCTTACCTTTACCCTTACCCTTACCCTTACCCTTACCCTTACCCTTACCCTTACCCTTACCCTTGCTTTTACCCTTAAGCTAACCCTTACCCTTACCCTTACCCTTACCCTTACCCTTAACCTTACCCTTACCCTTGCTTTTACCCTTAAGCTCACCCTTACCCTTACCCTTACCCTTACCCTTACCCTTACACTTACCCTTACCCTGACCCTTACCCTTGCTTTTACCCTTAAGCTTACCCTTACCCTTACCCTTACCCTTACCCTTACCCTTGCTTTTACCCTTAAGCTTACCCTTACCCTTACCCTTACCCTTACCCTTACCCTTAAGCTTACCCTTACCCTTACCCTTACCCTTACCCTTACCCTTACCCTTACCCTTGCTTTTACCCTTAAGCTTACCCTTACCCTTACCCTTACCCTTACCCTAACCCTTACCCTTAACCTTACCCTTACCCTTACCCTTACCCTTACCCTTACCCTTACCCTTGCTTTTACCCTTAGGCTTACCCTTACCTTTACCCTTATCATTACCCTTACCCTTACCCTTACCCTTACCCTTACCCTTACCCTTAAGCTTACCCTTACCCTTACCCTTACCCTTACCCTTACCCTTACCCTTACCCTTGCTTTTACCCTTAAGCTTACCCTTACCCTTACCCTTACCCTTACTCTAACCCTTACCCTTAAGCTTACCCTTACCCTTACCCTTACCCTTACCCTTACCCTTACCCTTACCCTTGCTTTTACCCTTAAGCTTACCCTTACCCTTACCCTTACCCTTACCCTTACCCTTACCCTTACCCTTACCCTTACCCTTACCCTTGCTTTTACCCTTAAGCTTACCCTTACCCTTACCCTTACCCTTACCCTTACCCTTGCTTTTACCCTTAGGCTTACCCTTACCCTTACCCTTACCCTTACCCTTGCTTTTACCCTTAAGCTTACCCTTACCCTTACCCTTACCCTTACCCTTACCCTTACCCTTACCCTTACCCTTACCCTTAACCCTTACCCTTACCCTTGCTTTTACCCTTAGGCTTAACCTTACCTTTACCCTTACCCTTACCCTTACCCTTACCCTTACCCTTACCCTTACCCTTACCCTTACCCTTACCCTTACCCTTACCCTTACCCTTACCCTTACCCTTGCTTTTACCCTTAAGCTTACCCTTACCCTTACCCTTACCCTTACCCTTACCCTTACCCTTACCCTTACCCTTACCCTTACCCTTACCCTTGCTTTTACCCTTAAGCTTACCCTTACCCTTACCCTCACCCTTACCCTCACCCTTACCCTTACCCTTACCCTTGCTTATACCCTTAAGCTTACCCTTACCCTTACCCTTACCCTTACCCTTACCCTTACCCTTACCCTTACCCTTACCCTTACCCTTACCCTTACCCTTACCCTTACCCTTACCCTTACCCTTGCTTTTACCCTTAAGCTTACCCTTACCTTTACCCTTACCCTTACCCTTACCCTTACCCTTACCCTTACCCTTACCCTTGCTTTTACCCTTAAGCTTACCCTTACCCTTACCCTTACCCTTACCCTTACCCTAACCCTTACCCTTGCTTTTACCCTTAAGCTTACCCTTACCCTTACCCTTACCCTTACCCTTACCCTTACCCTTACCCTTACCCTTACCCTTGCTTTTACCCTTAAGCTTACCCTTACCCTTACCCTTACCCTTACCCTTACCCTTACCCTTACCCTTACCCTTACCCTTACCCTTATCCTTACCCTTGCTTTTACCCTTAAGCTTACCCTTACCCTTACCCTTACCCTTACCCTTACCCTTACCCTTACCCTTACCCTTACCCTTACCCTTACCCTTACCCTTACCCTTACCCTTGCTTTTACTCTTAGGCTTACCCTTACCTTTACCCTTACCCTTACCCTTACCCTCACCCTCACCCTTACCCTTACCCTTGCTTTTACCCTTAAGCTTACCCTTACCCTTACCCTTACCCTTACCCTTACCCTTGCTTTTACCCTTAAGCTTACCCTTACCCTTACCCTTAACCTTACCCTTACCCTTGCTTTTACCCTTAGGCTTACCCTTACCCTTACCCTTACCCTTACCCTTGCTTTCACCCTTAAGCTTACCCTCACCCTTACCCTTACTCTTACCCTTACCCTTACCCTTACCCTTACCCTTACCCTTACCCTTACCCTTACCCTTACCCTTGCTTTTACCCTTAGGCTTACCCTTACCTTTACCCTTACCCTAACCCTTACCCTTACCCTTACCCTTACCCTTACCCTTGCTTTTACCCTTAAGCTTACCCTTACCCTTACCCTTACCCTTACCCTTACCCTTACCCTTACCCTTACCCTTACCCTTACCCTTACCCTTGCTTTTACCCTTAAGCTTACCCTTACCCTTACCCTTACCCTTACCCTTACCCTTTCCCTTACCCTTGCTTTTACCCTTAGGCTTACCCTTACCCTTACCCTTACCCTTACCCTTGCTTTTACCCTTAAGCTTAACCTTACCCTTACCCTTACTCTTACCCTTACCCTTACCCTTACCCTTACCCTTGCTTTTACCCTTAGGCTTACCCTTACCTTTACCCTTACCCTTACCCTTACCCTTACCCTTACCCTTACCCTTACCCTTACCCTTGCTTTTACCCTTAAGCTAACCCTTACCCTTACCCTTACCCTTACCCTTACCCTTAACCTTACCCTTACCCTTGCTTTTACCCTTAAGCTCACCCTTACCCTTACCCTTACCCTTACCCTTACACTTACCCTTACCCTGACCCTTACCCTTGCTTTTACCCTTAAGCTTACCCTTACCCTTACCCTTACCCTTACCCTTACCCTTGCTTTTACCCTTAAGCTTACCCTTACCCTTACCCTTACCCTTACCCTTACCCTTAAGCTTACCCTTACCCTTACCCTTACCCTTACCCTTACCCTTACCCTTACCCTTGCTTTTACCCTTAAGCTTACCCTTACCCTTACCCTTACCCTTACCCTAACCCTTACCCTTAACCTTACCCTTACCCTTACCCTTACCCTTACCCTTACCCTTGCTTTTACCCTTAGGCTTACCCTTACCTTTACCCTTACCATTACCCTTACCCTTACCCTTACCCTTACCCTTGCCCTTACCCTTAAGCTTACCCTTACCCTTACCCTTACCCTTACCCTTACCCTTACCCTTACCCTTGCTTTTACCCTTAAGCTTACCCTTACCCTTACCCTTACCCTTACTCTAACCCTTACCCTTAACCTTACCCTTACCCTTACCCTTACCCTTACCCTTACCCTTATCCTTACCCTTACCCTTACCCTTACCCTTGCTTTTACCCTTAAGCTTACCCTTACCCTTACCCTTACCCTTACCCTTACCCTTACCCTTACCCTTGCTTTTACCCTTAGGCTTACCCTTACCCTTACCCTTACCCTTACCCTTGCTTTTACCCTTAAGCTTACCCTTACCCTTACCCTTACCCTTACCCTTACCCTTACCCTTACCCTTACCCTTACCCTTACCCTTACCCTTACCCTTACCCCTACCCTTACCCTTACCCTTACCCTTGCTTTTACCCTTAGGCTTAACCTTACCTTTACCCTTACCCTTACCCTTACCCTTACCCTTACCCTTACCCTTACCCTTACCCTTACCCTTACCCTTACCCTTACCCTTACCCTTACCCTTACCCTTACCCTTACCCTTACCCTTGCTTTTACCCTTAAGCTTACCCTTACCCTTACCCTTACCCTTACCCTTACCCTTACCCTTACCCTTACCCTTACCCTTACCCTTACCCTTGCTTTTACCCTTAAGCTTACCCTTACCCTTACCCTCACCCTTACCCTCACCCTTACCCTTACCCTTACCCTTGCTTATACCCTTAAGCTTACCCTTACCCTTACCCTTACCCTTACCCTTACCCTTACCCTTACCCTTAGCCTTACCCTTACCCTTACCCTTACCCTTACCCTTACCCTTACCCTTACCCTTGCTTTTACCCTTAAGCTTACCCTTACCTTTACCCTTACCCTTACCCTTACCCTTACCCTTACCCTTACCCTTACCCTTGCTCTTACCCTTAAGCTTACCCTTACCCTTACCCTTACCCTTACCCTTACCCTAACCCTTACCCTTGCTTTTACCCTTAAGCTTACCCTTACCCTTACCCTTACCCTTACCCTTACCCTTACCCTTACCCTTACCCTTGCTTTTACCCTTAAGCTTACCCTTACCCTTACCCTCACCCTTACCCTTACCCTTACCCTTACCCTTACCCTTACCCTTACCCTTACCCTTATCCTTACCCTTGCTTTTACCCTTAAGCTTACCCTTACCCTTACCCTTACCCTTACCCTTACCCTTACCCTTACCCTTACCCTTACCCTTACCCTTACCCTTACCCTTACCCTTACCCTTGCTTTTACTCTTAGGCTTACCCTTACCTTTACCCTTACCCTTACCCTTACCCTCACCCTCACCCTTACCCTTACCCTTGCTTTTACCCTTAAGCTTACCCTTACCCTTACCCTTACTCTTACCCTTACCCTTACCCTTGCTTTTACCCTTAGGCTTACCCTTACCTTTAGCCTTACCCTTACCCTTACCCTTACCCTTACCCTTACCCTTACCCTTGCTTTTACCCTTAAGCTTACCCTTACCCTTACCCTTACCCTTACCCTTGCTTTTACCCTTAAGCTTACCCTTACACTTACCCTTACCCTTACACTTACCCTTGCTTTTACCCTGAGGCTTACCCTTACCCTTACCCTTACCCTTACCCTTAAGCTTACCCTTACCCTTACCCTTACCCTTACCCTTACCCTTACCCTTACCCTTACCCTTACCCTTGCTTTAACCCTTCAGCTTACCCTTACCCTTACCCTTACCCTTTCCCTTACCCTTACCCTTACCCTTACCCTTACCCTTGCTTTGACCCTTAGGCTTACCCTTACCTTTACCCTTACCCTTACCCTTACCCTTACCCTTACCCTTACCCTTACCCTTACCCTTGCTTTTACCCTTAAGCTTACCCTTACCCTTACCCTTACCCTTACCCTTACCCTTACCCTTACCCTTACCCTTACCCTTGCTTTTACCCTTAAGCTTACCCTTACCCTTACCCTTACCCTTACTCTTACCCTTGCTTCTACCCTTAGGCTTACCCTTACCCTTACCCTTACCCTTACCCTTGCTTTTACCCTTAAGCTTACCCTTACCCTTACCCTTACCCTTACCCTTACCCTTACCCTTACCCTTACCCTTACCCTTACCCTTACCCTTACCCTTACCCTTGCTTTTACCCTTAGGCTTAACCTTACCTTTACCCTTACCCTTACCCTTACCCTTACCCTTACCCTTACCCTTACCCTTACCCTTACCCTTACCTTTACCCTTGCTTTTACCCTTAAGCTTACCCTTACCCTTACCCTTACCCTTACCCTTACCCTTACCCTTACCCTTGCTTTTACCCTTAAGCTTACCCTTACCCTTACCCTTAACCTTACCCTTAAACTTGCATATACCCTTAAGCTTACCCTTACCCTTACCCTTACCCTTACCCTTACCCTTACCCTTACCCTTACCCTTACCCTTACCCTTACCCTTACCCTTACCCTTACCCTTACCCTTACCCTTACCCTTACCCTTGCTTTTACCCTTAGGCTTACCCTTACCTTTACCCTTACCCTTACCCTTACCCTTACCCTTACCCTTGCTATTACCCTTAAGCTTACCCTTACCCTTACCCTTACCCTTACCCTTACCCTAACCCTTACCCTTGCTTTTACCCTTAAGCTTACCCTTACCCTTACCCTTACCCTTACCCTTACCCTTACCCTTACCCTTACCCTTACCCTTACCCTTGCTTTAACCCTTAAGCTTACCCTTACCCTTACCCTTACCCTTAACCTTACCCTTGCTTTTACCCTTAAGCTTACCCTTACCCTTACCCTTAACCTTACCCTTACCCTTGCTTTTACCCTTAGGCTTACCCTTACCCTTACCCTTACCCTTACCCTTGCTTTTACCCTTAAGCTTACCCTAACCCTTACCCTTACTCTTACCCTTACCCTTACCCTTACCCTTACCCTTACCCTTACCCTTACCCTTACCCTTACCCTTACCCTTGCTTTTACCCTTAGGCTTACCCTTACCTTTACCCTTACCCTAACCCTTACCCTTACCCTTACCCTTACCCTTACCCTTGCTTTTACCCTTAAGCTTACCCTTACCCTTACCCTTACCCTTACCCTTACCCTTACCCTTACCCTTACCCTTACCCTTACCCTTACCCTTACCCTTACCCTTACCCTTGCTTTTACCCTTAAGCTTACCCTTACCCTTACCCTTACCCTTACCCTTACCCTTACCCTTACCCTTACCCTTGCTTTTACCCTTAAGCTTACCCTTACCCTTACCCTTACCCTTACCCTTACCCTTACCCTTACCCTTACCCTTACCCTTACCCTTACCCTTGCTTTTACCCTTAGGCTTACCCTTACCTTTACCCTCACCCTTACCCTTACCCTTACCCTTACCCTTGCTTTTACCCTTAAGCTAACCCTTACCCTTACCCTTACCCTTAAGCTTACCCTTACCCTTACCCTTACCCTTAACCTTACCCTTACCCTTACCCTTACCCTTACCCTTACCCTTACCCTTGCTTTCACCCTTAAGCTTACCCTTACCCTTACCCTTACCCTTACCCTTACCCTTGCTTTTACCCTTAAGCTTACCCTTACCCTTACCCTTACCCTTAAGCTTACCCTTACCCTTACCCTTACCCTTACCCTTACCCTTACCCTTACCCTTACCCTTACCCTTACCCTTACCCTTACCCTTACCCTTAACCTTACCCTTACCCTTGCTTTTACCCTTAAGCTTACCCTTACCCTTACCCTTACCCTTACCCTTAAGCTTACCCTTACCCTTACCCTTACCCTTACCCTTACCCTTAACCTTACCCTTGCTTTTACCCTTAAGCTTACCCTTACCCTTACCCTTACCCTTACCTTTAAGCTTACCCTTACCCTTACCCTTACCCTTACCCTTACCCTTGCTTTTACCCTTAAGCTTACCCTTACCCTTACCCTTACCCTTACCCTTAAGCTTACCCTTACCCTTACCCTTACCCTTACCCTTACCCTTACCCTTACCCTTAACCTTGCTTTTACCCTTAAGCTTACCCTTACCCTTACCCTTACCCTTACCCTTAAGCTTACCCTTACCCTTACCCTTACCCTTACCCTTACCCTTACCCTTACCCTTACCCTTACCCTTACCCTTACCCTTATCCTTACCCTTGCTTTTACCCTTAAGCTTACCCTTACCCTTACCCTTACCCTTACCCTTACCCTTACCCTTACCCTTACCCTTACCCTTGCTTTTACCCTTAGGCTTACCCTTACCTTTACCCTTACCCTTACCCTTACCCTTACCCTTACCCTTGCTTTTACCCTTAAGCTTACCCTTACCCTTACCCTTACCCTTACCCTTACCCTTACCCTTACCCTTGCTTTTACCCTTAAGCTTACCCTTACCCTTACCCTTACCCTTACCCTTACCCTTGCTTTTACCCTTAGGCTTACCCTTACCCTTACCCTTACCCTTACCCTTGCTTTTACCCTTAAGCTTACCCTTACCCTTACCCTTACCCTTACCCTTACCCTTACCCTTACCCTTACCCTTACCCTTACCCTTACCCTTACCCTTACCCTTACCCTTACCCTTACCCTTACCCTTACCCTTACCCTTACCCTTACCCTTACCCTTACCCTTACCCTTACCCTTACCCTTACCCTTACCCTTACCCTTACCCTTACCCTTACCCTTACCCTTACCCTTACCCTTACCCTTACCCTTACCCTTACCCTTACCCTTGCTTTTACCCTTAGGCTTACCCTTACCTTTACCCTTACCCTTACCCTTACCCTTACCCTTACCCTTGCTTTTACCCTTAAGCTTACCCTTACCCTTACCCTTACCCTTACCCTTACCCTTACCCTTATTTTACCCTTAGGCTTACCCTTACCTTTACCCTTACCTTTACCCTTACCCTTACCCTTACCCTTACCCTTGCTTTTACCCTTAAGCTTACCCTTACCCTTACCCTTACCCTTACCCTTACCCTTACCCTTACCCTTACCCTTACCCTTACCCTTGCTTTTACCCTTAAGCTTACCCTTACCCTTACCCTTACCCTTACCCTTACCCTTACCCTTGCTTTTACCCTTAGGCTTACCCTTACCCTTACCCTTACCCTTACCCTTGCTTTTACCCTTAAGCTTACCCTTACCCTTACCCTTACCCTTACCCTTACCCTTACCCTTACCCTTACCCTTACCCTTACCCTTACCCTTACCCTTACCCTTACCCTTACCCTTACCCTTACCCTTACCCTTACCCTTACCCTTACCCTTACCCTTACCCTTACCCTTACCCTTACCCTTACCCTTACCCTTACCCTTACCCTTACCCTTGCTTTTACCCTTAGGCTTACCCTTACCCTTGCTTTTACCCTTAGGCTTACCCTTACCTTTACCCTTACCCTTACCCTTACCCTTACCCTTACCCTTGCTTTTACCCTTAAGCTTACCCTTACCCTTACCTTTACCCTTACCCTTACCCTTACCCTTACCCTTACCCTTGCTTTTACCCTTAAGCTTACCCTTACCCTTACCTTTACCCTTACCCTTACCCTTACCCTTACCCTTACCCTTACCCTTACCCTTACCCTTACCCTTACCCTTACCCTTACCCTTACCCTTACCCTTACCCTTACCCTTACCCTTACCCTTACCCTTACCCTTACCCTTACCCTTACCCTTACCCTTACCCTTACCCTTACCCTTACCCTTACCCTTACCCTTACCCTTACCCTTACCCTTACCCTTACCCTTACCCTTACCCTTACCCTTACCCTTGCTTTTACCCTTAGGCTTACCCTTACCCTTGCTTTTACCCTTAGGCTTACCCTTACCTTTACCCTTACACTTACCCTTACCCTTACCCTTACCCTTGCTTTTACCCTTAAGCTTACCCTTACCCTTACCCTTACCCTTACCCTTACCCTTACCCTTACCCTTGCTTTTACCCTTAAGCTTACCCTTACCCTTACCCTTACCCTTACCCTTACCCTTACCCTTACCCTTACCCTTACCCTCACCCTTGCTTTTACCCTTAAGCTTACCCTTACCCTTACCCTTACCCTTACCCTTACCCTTACCCTTGCTTTTACCCTTAGGCTTACCCTTACCCTTACCCTTACCCTTACCCTTGCTTTTACCCTTAAGCTTACCCTTACCCTTACCCTTACCCTTACTCTTACCCTTACCCTTACCCTTACCCTTACCCTTGCTTTTACCCTTAGGCTTACCCTTACCTTTACCCTTACCCTTACCCTTACCCTTACCATTACCCTTACCCTTACCCTTACCCTTGCTTTTACCCTTAAGCTTACCCTTACCCTTACCCTTACCCTTACCCTTACCCTTACCCTTACCCTTACCCTTACCCTTACCCTTACCCTTACCCTTACCCTTACCCTTACCCTTGCTTTTACCCTTAAGCTCACCCTTACCCTTACCCTTACCCTTACCCTTACCCTTACCCTTACTCTTACCCTTACCCTTGCTTTTACCCTTAAGCTTACCCTTACCCTTACCCTTACCCTTAAGCTTACCCTTACCCTTACCCTTACCCTTACCCTTACCCTTACCCTTACCCTTGCTTTTACCCTTAAGCTTACCCTTACCCTTACCCTTACCCTTACCCTTACCCTTGCTTTCACCCTTAAGCTTACCCTTACCCTTACCCTTACCCTTACCCTTAAGCTTACCCTTACCCTTACCCTTACCCTTACCCTTACCCTTACCCTTACCCTTGCTTTTACCCTTAAGCTTACCCTTACCCTTACCCTTACCCTTACCCTTACCCTTACCCTTACCCTTACCCTTACCCTTACCCTTACCCTTACCCTTACCCTTGCTTTTACCCTTAAGCTTACCCTTACCTTTACCCTTACCATTACCCTTACCCTTACCCTTACCCTTACCCTTACCCTTGCTTTTACCCTTGCTTTTACCCTTAAGCTTACCCTTACCCTTACCCTTACCCTTACCCTTACCCTTACCCTTAACCTTACCCTTACCCTTACCCTTACCCTTACCCTTACCCTTACCCTTACCCTTACCCTTACCCTTACCCTTACCCTTACCCTTACCCTTACCCTTACCCTTACCCTTACCCTTACCCTTGCTTTTACCCTTAAGCTTACCCTTACCCTTACCCTTACCCTTACCCTTGCTTTTACCCTTAAGCTTACCCTTACCCTTACTCTTACCCCTACCCTTACCCTTACCCTTACCCTTACCCTTACCCTTACCCTTACCCTTGCTTTTACCCTTAGGCTTACCCTCACCTTTACCCTTACCCTTACCCTTACCCTTACCCTTACCCTTACCCTTACCTTTGCTTTTACCCTTAAGCTTACCCTTACCCTTACCCTTACCATTACCCTTAGCCTTACCCTTACCCTTGCTTTTACCCTTAAGCTTACCCTTACCCTTACCCTTACCCTTACCCTTACCCTTGCTTTTACCCTTAGGCTTACCCTTACCCTTACCCTTACCCTTACCCTTAAGCTTACCCTTACCCTTACCCTTACCCTTACCCTTACCCTTACCCTTACCCTTACCCTTACCCTTACCCTTACCCTTACCCTTACCCTTACCCTTACCCTTACCCTTACCCTTACCCTTACTTAGGGTAAGGGTAAGGGTAAGCTTAAGGGTAAAAGCAAGGGTAAGGGAAAGGGTAAGGGTAAGGGTAAGGGTAAGGGTAAGGGTAAGGGTAAGCTTAAGGGTAAGGGTAAGGGTAAGGGTAAGGGTAAGCTTAAGGGTAAAAGCAAGGGTAAGGGTAAGGGTAAGGGTAAGGGTAAGGGTAAGCTTAAGGGTAAGGGTAAGGGTAAGGGTAAGGGTAAGCTTAAGGGTAAAAGCAAGGGTAAGGTTAAGGGTAAGGGTAAGGGTAAGGGTAAGGGTAAGGGTAAGCTTAAGGGTAAGGGTAAGGGTAAGGGTAAGGGTACGCTTAAGGGTAAAAGCAAGGGTAAGGGTAAGGGTAAGGGTAAGGGTAAGGGTAAGGGTAAGGGTAAGGGTAAGGGTAAGGGTAAGGGTAAGGATAAGGGTAAGGGTAAGGGTAAGCTTAAGGGTAAGGGTGAGGGTAAGGGTAAGCTTAAGGGTAAAAGCAAGGGTAAGGGTAAGGGTAAGGGTAACGGTAAGGGTAAGCTTAAGGGTAAAAGCAAGGGTAAGGGTAAGGGTAAGGGTAAGGGTAAGGGTAAGGGTAAGGGTAAGGGTAAGGGTAAGGGTAAGGGTAAGGGTAAGGGTAAGCTTAAGGGTAAGGGTAAGGGTAAGGGTAAGCTTAAGGGTAAAAGCAAGGGTAAGGGTAAGGGTAAGGGTAAGGGTAAGGGTAAAGGTAAGGGTAAGCCTAAGGGTAAAAGCAAGGGTAAGGGTAAGGGTAAGGGTAAGGGTAAGGGTAAGGGTAAGGGTAAGGGTAAGGGTAAGGGTAAGCTTAAGGGTAAAAGCAAGGGTAAGGGTAAGGGTAAGGGTAAGGGTAAGGGTAAGGGTAAGGGTAAGGGTAAGGGTAAGGGTAAGCTTAAGGGTAAAAGCAAGGGTAAGGGTAAGGGTAAGGGTAAGGGTAAGGGTAAGGGTAAGGGTAAGGGTAAGGGTAAGGGTAAGCTTAAGGGTAAAAGCAAGGGTGAGGGTAAGGGTAAGGGTAAGGGTAAGGGTTAGGGTAAGGGTAAAGGTAAGGGTAAGCCTAAGGGTAAAAGCAAGGGTAAGGGTAAGGGTAAGGGTAAGGGTAAGGGTAAGGGTAAGGGTAAGGGTAAGGGTAAGGGTAAGGGTAAGGGTAAGAGTAAGGGTAAGGGTAAGGGTAAGCTTAAGGGTAAAAGCAAGGGTAAGGGTAAGGGTAAGGGTAAGGGTAAGCCAAAGGGTAGAAGCAAGGGTAAGGGTAAGGTTAAGGGTAAGGGTAAGGGTAAGCTTAAGGGTAAAAGCAAGGGTAAGGGTAAGGGTAAGGGTAAGGGTAAGGGTAAGCTTAAGGGTAAAAGCAAGGGTAAGGGTAAGGGTGAGGGTAAGGGTGAGGGTAAGGGTAAGGGTAAAGGTAGGGGTAAGCCTAAGAGTAAAAGCAAGGGTAAGGGTAAGGGTAAGGGTAAGGGTAAGGGTAAGGGTAAGGGTAAGGGTAAGGGTAAGGGTAAGGGTAAGGGTAAGGGTAAGGGTAAGGGTAAGGGTAAGGGTAAGGGTAAGGGTAAGGGTGAGCTTAAGGGTAAAAGCAAGGGTAAGGATAAGGGTAAGGGTAAGGGTAAGGGTAAGGGTAAGGGTAAGGGTAAGGGTAAGGGTAAGCTTAAGGGTAAAAGCAAGGGTAAGGGTAAGGGTAAGGGTAAGGGTAAGGGTAAGCTTACCCTTACCCTTACCCTAACCCTTACTTTTACCCTTGCTTTTACCCTTAGGCTTACCCTTACCCTTACCCTTACCCTTACCCTTAAGCTTACCCTTACACTTACCCTCACCCTTACCCTTACCCTTACCCTTACCCTTACCCTTACCCTTACCCTTGCTTTTACCCTTAAGCTTACCCTTACCCTTAACCTTACCCTTACCCTTACCCTTACCCTTACCCTTACCCTTACCCTTACCCTTACCCTTGCTTTGACCCTTAGGCTTACCCTTACCTTTACCCTTACCCTTACCCTTACCCTTACCCTTACCCTTACCCTTACCCTTACCCTTACCCTTACCCTTACCCTTACCCTTGCTTTTACCCTTAAGCTTACCCTTACCCTTACCCTTACCCTTACCCTTACCCTTACCCTTACCCTTGCTTTTACCCTTAAGCTTACCCTTACCCTTACCCTTACTCTTACCCTTACCCTTGCTTTTACCCTTAGGCTTACCCTTACCCTTACCCTTACCCTTACCCTTGCTTTTACCCTTAAGCTTACATTTACCCTTACCCTTACCCTTACCCTTACCCTTACCCTTACCCTTACCCTTACCCTTACCCTTACCCTTACCCTTACCCTTACCCTTACCCTTACCCTTGCTTTTACCCTTAGGCTTAACCTTACCTTTACCCTTACCCTTACCCTTACCCTTACCCTTACCCTTACCCTTACCCTTACCCTTACCCTTACCCTTACCCTTACCCTTGCTTTTACCCTTAAGCTTACCCTTACCCTTACCCTTACCCTTACCCTTACCCTTACCCTTGCTTTTACCCTTAAGCTTACCCTTACCCTTACCCTTACCTTTACCCTCACCCTTACCCTTACCCTTACCCTTGCTTATACCCTTAAGCTTACCCTTACCCTTACCCTTACCCTTACCCTTACCCTTACCCTTACCCTTACCCTTACCCTTACCCTTACCCTTACCCTTACCCTTACCCTTACCCTTACCCTTACCCTTACCCTTACCCTTGCTTTTACCCTTAGGCTTACTCTTACCTTTACCCTTACCCTTACCCTTACCCTTACCCTTACCCTTACCCTTACCCTTACCCTTACCCTTACCCTTACCCTTGCTTTTACCCTTAAGCTTACCCTTACCCTTACCCTTACCCTTACCCTTACCCTAACCCTTACCCTTGCTTTTACCCTTAAGCTTACCCTTACCCTTACCCTTACCCTTACCCTTACCCTTACCCTTACCCTTACCCTTACCCTTACCCTTACACTTGCTTTTACCCTTAAGCTTACCCTTACCCTTACCCTTACCCTTACCCTTACCCTTACCCTTACCCTTACCCTTATCCTTACCCTTGCTTTTACCCTTAAGCTTACCCTTACCCTTACCCTTACCCTTACCCTTACCCTTACCCTTGCTTTTACTCTTTGGCTTACCCTTACCTTTACCCTTACCCTTACCCTTACCCTTACCCTTACCCTCACCCTTACCCTTACCCTTGCTTTTACCCTTTAGCTTACCCTTACCCTTACCCTTACCCTTACCCTTACCCTTACCCTTACCCTTACCCTTACCCTTACCCTTACCCTTACCCTTACCCTTACCCTTGCTTTTACCCTTAAGCTTACCCTTACCCTTACCCTTACCCTTACCCTTACCCTTACCCTTACCCTTGCTTTTATCCTTAGGCTTACCCTTACCCTTACCCTTACCCTTACCCTTGCTTTTACCCTTAAGCTTACCCTTACCCTTACCCTTCCCTTACCCTTACCCTTACCCTTACCCTTACCCTTACCCTTACCCTTACCCTTACCCTTACCCTTACCCTTACCCTCACCCTTACCCTTACCCTTACCCTTACCCTTACCCTTACCCTTACCCTTACCCTTACCCTTACCCTTACCCTTACCCTTACCCTTACCCTTACCCTTACCCTTACCCTTGCTTTTACCCTTAGGCTTACCCTTACCCTTGCTTTTACCCTTAGGCTTACCCTTACCTTTACCCTTACCCTTACCCTTACCCTTACCCTTACCCTTGCTTTTACCCTTAAGCTTACCCTTACCCTTACCTTTACCCTTACCCTTACCCTTACCCTTACCCTTACCCTTACCCTTGCTTTTACCCTTAAGCTTACCCTTACCCTTACCCTTACCCTTACCCTTACCCTTACCCTTACCCTTACCCTTACCCTCACCCTTGCTTTTACCCTTAAGCTTACCCTTACCCTTACCCTTACCCTTACCCTTACCCTTACCCTTACCCTTGCTTTTACCCTTAGGCTTACCCTTACCCTTACCCTTACCCTTACCCTTGCTTTTACCCTTAAGCTTACCCTTACCCTTACCCTTACTCTTACCCTTACCCTTACCCTTACCCTTACCCTTGCTTTTACCCTTAGGCTTACCCTTACCTTTACCCTTACCCTTACCCTTACCCTTACCCTTACCCTTACCCTTACCCTTACCCTTGCTTTTACCCTTAAGCTTACCCTTACCCTTACCCTTACCCTTACCCTTACCCTTACCCTTACCCTTACCCTTACCCTTACCCTTACCCTTACCCTTACCCTTACCCTTGCTTTTACCCTTAAGCTCACCCTTACCCTTACCCTTACCCTTACCCTTACCCTTACCCTTACTCTTGCCCTTACCCTTGCTTTTACCCTTAAGCTTACCCTTACCCTTACCCTTACCCTTAAGCTTACCCTTACCCTTACCCTTACCCTTACCCTTACCCTTGCCCTTACCCTTGCTTTTACCCTTAAGCTTACCCTTACCCTTACCCTTACCCTTACCCTTACCCTTGCTTTTACCCTTAAGCTTACCCTTACCCTTACCCTTACCCTTACCCTTAAGCTTACCCTTACCCTTACCCTTACCCTTACCCTTACCCTTACCCTTACCCTTGCTTTTACCCTTAAGCTTACCCTTACCCTTACCCTTACCCTTACCCTTACCCTTACCCTTACCCTTACCCTTACCCTTGCTTTTACCCTTAGGCTTACCCTTACCTTTACCCTTACCATTACCCTTACCCTTACCCTTACCCTTACCCTTGCTTTTACCCTTGCTTTTACCCTTAAGCTTACCCTTACCCTTACCCTTACCCTTACCCTTACCCTTACCCTTACCCTTACCCTTACCCTTACCCTTACCCTTACCCTTACCCTTACCCTTACCCTTACCCTTACCCTTACCCTTACCCTTACCCTTACCCTTACCCTTACCCTTACCCTTACCCTTACCCTTACCCTTACCCTTACCCTTACCCTTACCCTTACCCTTACCCTTGCTTTTACCCTTAAGCTTACCCTTACCCTTACCCTTACCCTTACCCTTGCTTTTACCCTTAAGCTTACCCTTACCCTTACTCTTACCCCTACCCTTACCCTTACCCTTACCCTTACCCTTACCCTTACCCTTACCCTTGCTTTTACCCTTAGGCTTACCCTCACCTTTACCCTTACCCTTACCCTTACCCTTACCCTTACCTTTACCCTTACCTTTGCTTTTACCCTTAAGCTTACCCTTACCCTTACCCTTACCCTTACCCTTAGCCTTACCCTTACCCTTGCTTTTACCCTTAAGCTTACCCTTACCCTTACCCTTACCCTTACCCTTACCCTTGCTTTTACCCTTAGGCTTACCCTTACCCTTACCCTTACCCTTACCCTTAAGCTTACCCTTACCCTTACCCTTACCCTTACCCCTACCCTTACCCTTACCCTTACCCTTACCCTTACCCTTACCCTTACCCTTACCCTTACCCTTACCCTTACTTAGGGTAAGGGTAAGGGTAAGCTTAAGGGTAAAAGCAAGGGTAAGGGTAAGGGTAAGGGTAAGGGTAAGGGTAATGGTAAGGGTAAGGGTAAGCTTAAGGGTAAGGGTAAGGGTAAGGGTAAGGGTAAGCTTAAGGGTAAAAGCAAGGGTAAGGGTAAGGGTAAGGGTAAGGGTAAGGGTAAGCTTAAGGGTAAGGGTAAGGGTAAGGGTAAGGGTAAGCTTAAGGGTAAAAGCAAGGGTAAGGTTAAGGGTAAGGGTAAGGGTAAGGGTAAGGGTAAGGGTAAGCTTAAGGGTAAGGGTAAGGGTAAGGGTAAGGGTACGCTTAAGGGTAAAAGCAAGGGTAAGGGTAAGGGTAAGGGTAAGGGTAAGGGTAAGGGTAAGGGTAAGGGTAAGGGTAAGGATAAGGGTAAGGGTAAGGGTAAGCTTAAGGGTAAGGGTAAGGGTAAGGGTAAGCTTAAGGGTAAAAGCAAGGGTAAGGGTAAGGGTAAGGGTAACGGTAAGGGTAAGCTTAAGGGTAAAAGCAAGGGTAAGGGTAAGGGTAAGGGTAAGGGTAAGGGTAAGGGTAAGGGTAAGGGTAAGGGTAAGGGTAAGGGTAAGGGTAAGGGTAAGGGTAAGGGTAAGCTTAAGGGTAAGGGTAAGGGTAAGGGTAAGCTTAAGGGTAAAAGCAAGGGTAAGGGTAAGGGTAAGGGTAAGGGTAAGGGTAAAGGTAAGGGTAAGCCTAAGGGTAAAAGCAAGGGTAAGGGTAAGGGTAAGAGTAAGGGTAAGGGTGAGGGTAAGGGTAAGGGTAAGGGTAAGGGTAAGGGTAAGCTTAAGGGTAAAAGCAAGGGTAAGGGTAAGGGTAAGGGTAAGGGTAAGGGTAAGGGTAAGGGTAAGGGTAAGGGTAAGGGTAAGCTTAAGGGTAAAAGCAAGGGTAAGGGTAAGGGTAAGGGTAAGGGTAAGGATAAGGGTAAGGGTAAGGGTAAGGGTAAGGGTAAGCTTAAGGGTAAAAGCAAGAGTGAGGGTAAGGGTAAGGGTAAGGGTAAGGGTTAGGGTAAGGGTAAAGGTAAGGGTAAGCCTAAGGGTAAAAGCAAGGGTAAGGGTAAGGGTAAGGGTAAGGGTAAGGGTAAGGGTAAGGGTAAGGGTAAGGGTAAGAGTAAGGGTAAGGGTAAGGGTAAGCTTAAGGGTAAAAGCAAGGGTAAGGGTAAGGGTAAGGGTAAGGGTAAGCCTAAGGGTAAAAGCAAGGGTAAGGGTAAGGTTAAGGGTAAGGGTAAGGGTAAGCTTAAGGGTAAAAGCAAGGGTAAGGGTAAGGGTAAGGGTAAGGGTAAGGGTAAGCTTAAGGGTAAAAGCAAGGGTAAGGGTAAGGGTGAGGGTAAGGGTGAGGGTAAGGGTAAGGGTAAAGGTAGGGGTAAGCCTAAGAGTAAAAGCAAGGGTAAGGGTAAGGGTAAGGGTAAGGGTAAGGGTAAGGGTAAGGGTAAGGGTAAGGGTAAGGGTAAGGGTAAGGGTAAGGGTAAGGGTAAGGGTAAGGGTAAGGGTGAGCTTAAGGGTAAAAGCAAGGGTAAGGATAAGGGTAAGGGTAAGGGTAAGGGTAAGGGTAAGGGTAAGGGTAAGGGTAAGGGTAAGCTTAAGGGTAAAAGCAAGGGTAAGGGTAAGGGTAAGGGTAAGGGTAAGGGTAAGCTTACCCTTACCCTTACCCTTACCCTTACACTTACCCTTGCTTTTACCCTTAGGCTTACCCTTACCCTTACCCTTACCCTTACCCTTAAGCTTACCCTTACACTTACCCTCACCCTTACCCTTACCCTTACCCTTACCCTTACCCTTACCCTTACCCTTGCTTTTACCCTTAAGCTTACCCTTACCCTTAACCTTACCCTTACCCTTACCCTTACCCTTACCCTTACCCTTACCCTTACCCTTGCTTTGACCCTTAGGCTTACCCTTACCTTTACCCTTACCCTTACCCTTACCCTTACCCTTACCCTTACCCTTACCCTTACCCTTACCCTTACCCTTACCTTTGCTTTTACCCTTAAGCTTACCCTTACCCTTACCCTTACCCTTACCCTTACCCTAACCCTTACCCTTGCTTTTACCCTTAAGCTTACCCTTACCCTTACCCTTACTCTTACCCTTACCCTTGCTTTTACCCTTAGGCTTACCCTTACCCTTACCCTTACCCTTACCCTTGCTTTTACCCTTAAGCTTACATTTACCCTTACCCTTACCCTTACCCTTACCCTTACCCTTACCCTTACCCTTACCCTTACCCTTACCCTTACCCTTACCCTTACCCTTACCCTTACCCTTGCTTTTACCCTTAGGCTTAACCTTACCTTTACCCTTACCCTTACCCTTACCCTTACCCTTACCCTTACCCTTACCCTTACC